>JAWPHD010011206.1:0-86046 GCA_037043455.1 Cyrtodaria siliqua
GGGATCCGGAAAATGTTGAAACCTAGGTGCTCTGAAAAGGCATTTCCAGCAAACTGAGACATAAACTAGCTTAAATTTAATTTTTTGGATGGAAAAAAATATTTTTTGAGAAAAAACGGCGTACGCGTATGAAAAACTGCGATGTCGGCGTACCACAACCCGGCATACGGAATACTGGCTAATATGGGTCGGAATCCGGCGTACGAAAAGGGGGTCTGTACCCTCATGTACCTGTGTATGCCTCTGGCTTAAGACCTGGCAGCATTAGCAGAACATTTCAATGTCCAATAATCACTAACGGTGTTATTTTGATAGTGACAAATTCTGACAATCTTGGTTATGTAAACACAAACCTGCGCTGGGCTTCAGAATTACCCTCCTGCACTGTCTCTGAATTGTGCCGCCATTTTTTGTTGTTGATGACTTTGGACGACAACCTGACTAGTTTATAACAAAACATTTAAATGTATCTATTATATGAATTTACGCGTGTTCTTGTACTTGTATCCGGCCAAATCATCTCGTTGGAGGTAGAGTGTCGCCTGATGGCTCGCAGAAGTTTTCTGCATGCTCGTTTCCCGCTAGCGAAGAACTCGTGCATATGTCCAAACTTCCGGTAAACTGGTTCCCTATTTTTATGTAGAAGGCGAAGTACATTGAAGGTACCAGTTCAGGTGATACTACCCTGCTAGTGCACGATGGGTTGAACTACCAGGGGCGAAGCTTGGCTGAATATGATGTGTAGGCCGAGTTCTATGGTTTTCAGCTAGACTGTCGGAGGTGCGTTTTGGCGTATATTTCGTACCGGTGAATATGTCTATAAAAGCATCAATGTCCTTACTTTTTACCGTAAATTATATATCTTATAACTAAAAAAAAGCTGAAAACATTTACCCATCGGGTATCTCTAAATCATATTTGAGTATATTTTGTTGCGATTTTATAATTTAGCCCCTTACCCCCCTAGGCCTCCGATTCTTATTGCATTTTTGGCATTTTTATTTTTTCGATTTCTCAGAAAAAGGTGTAGGCCGCGGCCTACACGGCCTATAAGAAGCTACGCCCCTGACTACCAGACCTCAAAATAAAAAAATAAATAAATAATGGCAATGATCTCCTGAGTATTAGATAATAGCTTTAATTGTAAGACCCACGTTAGAGTACTGTTCTACCATTTGGAGCTCTCCCACCCAAGAGTACAATGGTCCAGAGTCAAGCGGCACGCATCGGCATAGCTACTTTTAAGCCATATAGGCCCGGGCCTAGACATGAAGAAAAAAATGCAAAGTCCAAAAATGCAACAAATACTGAAGCCGGAGGGGGTGGGAACGGGGCGGGGGCGGGGCGGGGGAGGGAGTGTGGGTGGGTGAAGGAGGGATGGGGAGGGGTGGGGGGGAGGGGGTAAGGGTCAACATTTGTCTTATTTTATTTTACAGTGGAGGTAATAAACTGTATCAAATGTTAATTCTCAAATTTGAAAAAAAAAAAATTGTCAGATATACGCCAAAAACGCACCATTACATACGCCCCCGTTACAGAGCCCTACCTCACCCCCTCACCCCCTCCCCCCCACCACCCCCACCATCCCCGCCCCAGTTTGCAAGTTAGTCGGGGCTATATATGCATTTCAGGTCAGTTACGCCGGTCGCACGATATATCACCACCGCTATAGAAACACGAGCATTATCGCATCTATATTATAATGATCTATGCTGGAGCACCTTGAATGTAAAACCAGGGAGCCATGGAGTTCAAAGAGCCAACAGTGGAGCGCTGTGGTCTAGTGGTAGAGCGTTGGACCCAAAAGTCGTATGTTCGATTCCCGTCATTGCCATATGCGTTGTATCCCTGAGCAAGACACTTTATCTTCCTTGTTTGGTACTGGTCTTACCCAGGAAGACATCGGGAGTGATTCAAATAAGTTCAAAGAGCTTTCGTTACACCTACACCCTCTCGCACCATATATAACCACTCTGAAATTTACACAGTTACCATCTTGCAGCGAAATATTTAGTGTGTTTTCCCCCCTCTGTAACAGTGTCTCGTTGGAAAAAATTACCAGCCTCTGTGGCTGAGACTCCTGATTTGGTATTTTGCAAACAGGAGCTTTCCAAACCTTCAATCTAAACCCAGTGACATGCAGCTACTTGTTAGATTTCTGATGATTCTCGGTGTTATGCTGGTTGGGTGAATTACCACAGGGGCCGCTACTTCAGCCATACAGGACTGATGATGAAAGACAGGGCTGCCATAATAAAATAATGACAAAACCTGAGATTTTCAAAAAGTCGGATCTTAACGCCCGCGAACGCCAACTTTCAAAAACAAAAAGAAAAGTAAGCGCGGACACTTTATTAAAAAATATACACTTTTTTTTAAAAGAAAAATTGATACCAAAAACGACCAAAATAATGTATTTATTTTGATGTTAATAACTAAATCAGTTCCTATTAAAATAAAAAACTTAAAAACTGTCTTTCATTAAAATACTTATATAACGTTATAGTCTCACCCACTTGCCTACATATTTTTCGGTAGGCTATCGATATCTTTGTAAAAAACATGAAATGGAAGACCTGCCTGTGGTTCTATTAAAACTGACAACAGTTAAAAGTAGTTGATTTTTTTCTTTGTAATTAAAAAAAATAAAAATATTTGTAGTGGTAAATCAATTAAAATGGTGTAGTTGTTGTATGCGATGTGATTGTGCTATCTCAGTTCACAGACCTAATAACAAATAATTATTAAATTTTTATTAATATGTCTGTGGTCATGGTCAGGTCGACTCGTTGGAGTTTGTTCACGGTTGTAGATTACAGTTACATGACTTACCTCCCCTGTTGTACCCATGCGCCATTTGCAGGGTGAACTTTCAACTCAACAAAAAGGCACCACGGTGTAAGTTTTGTAATTAACAAGTCCACTGTATTTATTGAAATGTACCGTCAGACATTCTAAATGATCAGTTCCAGTCACAGACTTCATTACGATGATGAAATGTATTCCGCCATGACGATTTTCGCGCCATAATAAATTCGCCCCATGCTCCACTAAAATAATTATATCGGGCAATACACGAATATAAACTTATGCAAGCAGTGCTATTCGCAGGTTTGGACCGGGACATTTAAGATTTTGGTAATAATATTATATTCTAACATTAGGCCAAACAAAATAATATGTGTGGTTCAGGCAGTGTCAGCATAAAGCCCTGGTGTCGGGTAACACTGGCAAAACAAATAGGGTAGGTAGGTAAGGCTTTTTTCCCCGCAATAATGAAATCAATTCGGATAATGAATTTAATATGTTAAATTACTTTACCTTGAGTTCGATTTTTTTGCATTATCAACATTTTTTTATTTTTTTTATATTTTTTTATTATTATTATTTTTTTTTAAATCTTTGCATGAAAAGTTTTAGGGTCGGCCCCTTAAAATAGGGTATTTTTTTTTATGTGGCCTTTGGTAAATACTACTGGTCGGGAGCCACTTTCCGTCACTTACTTAAACAAACTAATTTTTCAGACAAATCTATGTATCCTGACAATTTTTAGTCTATTTTCTATTAGGTTACCTCTTCCTGGACATTTTATACCAAATAGTTTTGTTTTATATAAATTATCGAAGTGGCACGTGACCTTTTTATCAATAAACTAAAACTGAGAAATTGTTTTGTTTACAAACCCAGTTTCCGTCATGTATTTTGTCGAGTGATATATTCAACTAGGTCAAGATACAGTGAACTTTTATGAATTAGAAACTTGTTTGCAAGTCTATTCAACAATTTCATTGTACAAATGGTATGTTTGCATTGTTCCATCAGTCACCTCGATCGCTATAACCAGGGGCGTACCTGGGCATACGCACTGACGCACGTGCGTACAGGCTATTAAATAAGCAAACAAATAAAAAAGGCTAAATATGCGAAAAATGCAATAAAAACTGAAGGTATAGGGGCGTTAGGCACATTTGTGAATCCAAAACTTGATGGTGCGTATGCCCAGGAACGCCCCTGATTACAGTGTTATGTTTTCAATAGTTTATAATGCGGCAGTAGGCGCGCGCATCACCAACGCCATAAAAGGAAATAAACACAATTTTCGGAGAAATCCCTTTCGTTTTTGTACCGCTGATTTACTTTTTGGTTGCTTTTTCTGTTTCCAAACTTCAGTTCTAAACGTCTGTCAATAAGTGACATCGCGTAAGTAATTTGCAGTGTAAAAACAGTTTTTAAATGAGAATGACGGAAACTGAGCTTGGACGGAAACTGGCCCCTAACCAGTAGTGCCCATTTTAAAATCCACCGATATTGCCTGCTGCCGCAGGGCATGTGGACCATGCCAATTTATGCATTGTGAACACCAGCACCTTCATTTATTATTTGATCTTTACCAAACTTACAATGATTGTTAAAAATTGAAGACTTTTGCCTTGCCCGCCCAATAACTTTAACATTTATATTCCAATCTTGTTGAAAATTGGGGACAATGTTTACGGCAACACTATCTCATCCAGGCTTGATGACCAGCCAGATAACACCTATTATGCTGGAGTTATGGATCTTTGATTTAGTGCTGAAGTGACGTGATACATGAACCTTCTCTTTGCTTCATTTTGATCATGTTTATTATAAAGCTTAATATGTGTTGATGGTGATGATATTTGATATAAACATGTATACAATAACAGCTTGTAATAATTGAATGCATTTTGCTTAACAGATGAATACCACGCCTACAAGACTCCGCAACCGCCTCCAAAAAGAGGTGATAATACGACGTTTCGGAGACACTTCTGATGCGGTTGCGGAGAGTAAATTGAAGCAGCAACGGTAAGTGTGAATTTAATATTTTCTTTTTTTTTCGGCCCTAACTCGATCTTTTTCAAAAATCGGGGAATGTGGTACGATGTAGGAATGTTTTCCCTTCCTGTTTCATGTGTTGGTTATGAAATATATTGAAAAATGTGGTCTGTAGAATTGTCATAAGTCAATCGACGAGTGTAATTTTCTCAACTGGACATGGTTTTTACTCCGTTTTTTTGCTGTTTTATGAGAAATCTGCCCACGAATGAGGTCTATGACTTTGAAACCATCTATCTTTCATCGTTCAATGAAAAAAATTCAATCGAATATAAATTGAAAAGAATTATGGTCATTTTTTATGAAGAGGCGGTGTCGGAGAGTAAGAGGCGGATTCGGAGAGTAAGAGGCGGTTTCGGAGACATACACTCTATATAATAGATCTATACTGATTTTAATTGATAAGTAATGTATCAATACAATTGTTTATGATGAATTAGTTGTGCAAATACTTGTTACTGAATCTACCCATCATTGAACAATAAGTCTTAGATGCTACTAAATTTACCGAATCTTCCGTAAAATGCACGATGCAACCTATAGTTGATCTGATCCAAAATCGCTTAATAGATGCAAATGAATTCTAAATAAATGATAAGCACATTCATTTAGTACAATACTCTATCAATAATAGTACTGGGTGCGTTCTTATAAAGTTTTTTTTTTTTTATTCATTTTGCATCAATTTCAAAGCCGATCTTATACCTTTTATTATCATATCCTAACAATTATTTACCGAGGACCAGATTCCCAGAAATATATGTTTAGCTAAAAGGTCAGCAACAATGTGCATCTATCGTCAAGTATAGGCTGTTAGGCATGAAATGGAACAACTTTTTTTTGATTTGCCAAATTATACAATAACAACAATTTACGTATAAATGTATACCAAACTGCATTGTATGTATAACATAAATGTGTAATTCAAACTAAAGTAGAAATCTATTAACTTTAAACAAAAAACATTTTATAAAATAACTACATTTTCTGTCAATTGTAAAAAAAGGTGTGTTTCATTCCATGCCTACCTGACTCTAGTACATACTGGTATTGTATTGAACAAATGCCATTCTACACATACACCGGCTACGTCACAACTGACGATAGACCTCTAAACTAAGACGCATTACCGAGCAAACTATGGCTTTTGTCTACAAACGCATACGCATAACCGCCAACGGATTACTTTATATTTCAATAAATTGTTTATAAATCATTTTGTAACACATTATTTGTTTGTACAAACACAGGAGTTCATAGTTTAACCTAGTAAAACTATGAGTTCATAGTAAACCCTAATGCTTTTATTTACCATCATTTTACCGTCTAAACTGAACGCCTTCTCTTTCATGACTTTTGAAGTACTTTCATTTTCAATTTATAAATAGGCATAATAAATAATCTTATTTTGCTGTTTAAATTGTCCGATTTTCGTAAATAGTGACTGATATTCTGCAGTATCCCTACTTTGTATTATATAATATTGAAAATCTAACCTAGTATCATTGTTTTCCTTTTAAACGAAATGATACACTGTTGTAAACTTTAAACAATAACAGAAAAAATGATTTTTTAAAATATTCTCATCTGTCAAGCTCGTTACAGAATTTTCCTCGATAAAACATAATTGATACTGGAAACAACGAAGACATCTGAAAACTATATGAAACAGTTTTATAATTGTGTTCTTTAGAGGTATATTATATGTATAATGCAACTTTTGTTCAGCCTCCAAACCCAACCGGGCTTCCTCGTCTATCTCCGTAAGAATAGACTAAGGTCTAAAAAGGACCATGACTACACCAAGTGCGATTTGACTTGTGATACGGAAGATATATTCTTGGACGAAACAGTAACAACGGCATTTATTGAAACAATTTTCACAATAATTGCACGCGTTTACATATTATTTATCTATGTCTCCGAAACCGCCTCTTACTCTCCGAATCCGCCTCTTACTCTCCGACACCGCCTCTTCATAAAAAATGACCATAATTCTTTTCAGTTTGTAGTCGATTGAATATTTTTCATTGAACGATGAAAGATAGGTGATGTCAAAGTCATAGACCTTATTCGTGGGCAGATTTCTCATAAAACAGCAGGAAAACGGAGTAAAAACCATGTCCAGTTGAGAAAATTACACTCGTCGATTGACTTATGACAATTCTACAGACCACATTTTGCGATTTATTTCGAAACTAACACATGAAACAAGAAGGGAAAACATTCCTACATCGTACCACATCCCCCGATTTTTGAAAAAGATCGAGTTAGGGTCGAAAAAAACGAAAATATTAAATTCACACTTACCGTTGCTGCTTCAGTTTACTCTCCGCAACTGCATCGGAAGTGTCTCCGAAACGTCGTATTATCACCTCTTTTTGGAGGCGGTTGCGGAGTCTAGTAGGCGTGAATACGGTGCATACTTTTTAATCAGATGAGGATTTCAAGGAGTTTTTGCTGAATTTTCAAAATGACATATAACTTCCAAATATGTGTTCAAACAAGAAACCTAGTGAATCGGGCAGGTATGATGATTATTATTGTCTCGCTTTTTCAAAGAAAAAAGAAACATAGGTGTTGCTTTTCCGGCAGTAAACGGCGGCAAAGGCGAAGGCGTCAACGTTCAAGTTTTGTGTGAAGTTAGGTCATTTTCTCATAAATTGTATGCGCTAGACCTTTCAAACTTTGCTTATAGTTGTATCTTGGGTGGTACCGCGCAACGTGACAAAGCAAATGTGGATGTGACCATGACCCGCCAAGCAAAGGGCAGATAACTTCATAATTTTTACGTTCAACTTTTGGGTTTAGGTCACTTTTTCACAAACTGTATGCACTAGACCTTTCAAACTTTGCTTATTGTTGTATCTTGGGTGGTACATTGCAACCTGACAAAGCAAATGTGGAAGTGACCTTTACCCTCCAAGCAAATGGCAGATAACTTAATAGTTTCTACCCTCAACTTTTGCGTTTAGGTCACTTTTTCACAAACTGTGTGCACTAGACCTTTCAGACTTTGCTTATAGTTGTATATTGAGTGGTACATTGCAATGTGACAAAGCAAATGTAGATGTGACCTTGACCGTCCAAGCAAGGGGCAGATAACTTCATAATTTTTACCTTCAACATTTGCGTTTTGGTCACTTTCCCACAAACTGTATGCACTACACCTTTCAGACTTTATTTATAGTTGTATCTTGGGTCGCACATTGCAATGTGACAAAGCAAATGTGGATGTGACCTTGACCGTCCAAGCAAGGGACAGATAGATAACCTTATGGTCTCACACCTCTATTATCTCCCCTGAAAGCTCGCGGACCTAGAGACAAAAGGAAAACAGAAAATAATTCTATTTTTTCTCAATTTTAGGCAATTTTTTTATCTGAAAAATAGGTTTTTCTTTGCTTTAGCATACATCTGCAGTGTAAAAGACAGATGATACAGAAAATCCCATGTTGATATGAGGTTTCATTCAAATTTC
Organism: Cyrtodaria siliqua; assembly: GCA_037043455.1. Taxonomy (NCBI): domain Eukaryota; kingdom Metazoa; phylum Mollusca; class Bivalvia; order Adapedonta; family Hiatellidae; genus Cyrtodaria; species Cyrtodaria siliqua. Next base: position 8,342 of record JAWPHD010011206.1, read on the forward strand.
AGAATTGTTTGACCGAAGCACCGCATATTCAGCTAGATAGTGTATGAATTTTGTATTTTCCATAGGGTTCACAAAACATGAGCGAGAAAAAAATGGCTAACTTATGTATTTTATTGTTTTAAATTACTGGTCTTGGCTATACTGAAGATATTAAACCAACAACAATGTCTGCTGCCCTGCTTTGAAGCTCAGATGTTGGAAAAGGCTGTACAGTAACCCTATGGAAAAATTAATTGAGGTGTGAGACATTATAATATTTACCTTCAACTTTTGCGTTTAGGTCACTTTTTCACAAACTGTATGCACTAAGACCTTTCAAACTTTGCTTATAGTTGTATCTTGAGTATTACATTGCAACCTGACAAAGCGAATGTGGATGTGACCTTAAACCTCCAAGCAAGGGGCAGATAACTTAATAATTTTTGCTTTCAACATTTGCGTTTATGTCACTTTTTCACAAACTTTATGCATTACACCTTTCAAACTTCACTTATAGTTATTTCTTGGGTAGTAATTCACAACGTGTCAAAATGCAAATGTGGATGTGACCTTCACCATCTAAGCAAAGGGTAGATAACTTTAATTGCTACATTTGCATCACTTTCTCATGAACTATAATTATGCACTAGATGCTTTAAACCTAGTTTATAGCTTAATCTTTGGAAGACAAAACTTCTATTTTGACAGTTGTGTCTTGGGTAGTGCATCTTGTTGGATGCATGGATTTAATCTATGACCTTGACCTACTTTTTGGAGCTGATGATTTTTTTTATTGATTTTTTTTAATTTGTTTTTTATAGAATGGCATTTTTAAACAAATGCAAATAAGTGTCATCTCAGCAAACTGTAAACTCCATTGTTTTTAGTTGTTAAAATGTTTACAAACTTTCATTTAAGCATCATTTATCTTTTATTTTTAAGTCCCACCCCCGTTAGGCGAGACATATGAATCAGCGGATTTCTTGTTTTAAAAGTTGGTAAAAGGTTCACACTTTCTTTTTATCTATTTAATACATGAAAAGCATGGAAACGACTCCAATTGGCCAGTGTCTTAATAGCCCCCTGGCAGAGTGGTCTAACGCGGAATCTCGCAGTAGCATCTGAATTCCACTGCTACCACATAAGTTTGAGTCTCAGCGGATGTTTATTTTTTTATTTGGGAAAAGCAGCCTCTTGGCCATGATGGTAAAGAAACTGCATTCGAAACCTTCTCGCCTCTCACCGCTACGGGCTCGAATCCCACTGGGAGCTCAGCTTGTCAAGTAATAAAGAGTTGATTCTTACCGATGGCGGGAGGTGTACAGTACTGGTTGTGCACAGGAAAAGGTGGGTGCTCTGACCCACTACACAGAAATCGATCATCATATCATATAGCCTATAATGGGCTGAAAATGACGTTAAACACCATTCAATCAACCAGTTACATGTATGTGGGAATGTTACCAATTTTATTGCAGAAGTACTATTGTTCTATTCATGTGTCTGGATTCAGGTACATGCATCCAAGGTGTTACTCCTATATGACCTAAGTGCTGTATAAAACCCAATTAAATCAAAGTGCTGAAGGCACTGATGGGAGGTGCTTTTTGTAAGTGTTGGAATGGATGGGAAATGGAAGTGCTGTAAATATAACTTCCATGGTTTGTTTTTTACATTCAGTGATGTTTCAGATGATTGATATTCATTACCAGTTTCATATTTAAACATATTTTAGCTAACTCATATGGCCCGAAGATTTATTTCTGAGCAACCCTTCAGCGAGCACTGACTGTTCTATATTTAGTAACATGATACACTCTCTACAGACATAGACCGTCTGCTTGTAGCAGGATTATAACTCGATTTATAACCTTTTATGATAAAAAGTTGACTTAGTGAAATTTTGATAAAATAAGTATGTATGACCTAAATAAATAATAAATTGCCTTTATGCTGAACATTGTTTCTTATTTTAATAAGGAATCAAATGAATAGGCGGCCTTTTGTTTACAAACACCGACTGATCATCTGTCAAAATGCGTCATAATCTCGGAGAAGCACTCTTTTCTTGCGTATTAATACATAAACAATCTAAGGATTTACTTAGGAGAATATTTGTTAATTACACAGTAAGCGAACTCACAAGGACAATATTTGTTAATTACACAGTAAGCGAACACACATCATCATTTTCTGTCAGTGATCACATAATATCAAATTTATTAAAGGCATGCATGAGAGACTACTTCTTCTAGCGTAGTGTTGCATAGTGTTGCATTGTGCTGTTAGGTTTGTCACATTCCTAGCATTCCATTGATAAACCCCATTATACCTCTGACGGTGCTAAAGCACCGCCAAAAATAGCATGGTAATGAGTTCAGACAAATTTTAAAAATTAAGATGAGATGTGTTGAAAATCACAGTGAAAACAAAGGACCATTTATTTATTGGAAAATCACTTTCATTTTTGTTCAGACTCCAGCATATACAGATTTTTGTCCAGGGATTTATCTGTTCTAAATCTACATATGGCGGTCAGAACCCCTTGCCCATCTCTGTAAATCTGCCAGTGACAAGATCCAGTGATTTATATCAATCACAGCTTTCTCAATGATAAAATTAGTAAAACATGCCCTTAAAGTTAGAACTGAAGATGTAGTGCAATTTCATATTCATAGGTGTTTTTAAATGTTTCTATGCACAGTTGAATTTACTAAAATGGAGTCAAAATGCTGCTTAAAGATTGTTCATACTGCATTGATATACTGACATATTAACTTGTTATGTAATATTATATATTTACTTATATATATTTGTCTCTTTCAGTTTTGACAAGATTAGATAATGAGAGGCTGTACTTTGAATATGTCACAAGTTGGGGATCTGAAATTCTGTTTGATGGGACACGTACATGTATATCATTGTTGGCTTTGAGCAGTATGACTGTCATTTTGGAAAGCTACGTGGAAAGAAGGCAAATTACATAAGGTGAGAAACTGATGTCATCTTACAGAACTTAGCATGGCAGACACTTAGGGATCACTTGGCCCACTATCTGTCATCCGTCCGTTGTTGTCCGTTTAACTTCAGTCTGCAGCCAGACTTGAAAAGTATTTGACCTATGTTCAGAAAACTTCACACACATCTTCATCTTATCTCAAGGAATGTTGGTATACATGTCCATTAACTGACTTCCATTTTGGTAGGTTTATATCCCTTTTTATAAAACTTTAACCTGCAACCTTACCAATCTCATAACTGGCATAACTTAAAATAAACATACAGCAGGCAACACGAGTGTTCTTTGGAAAACTCTTTTAGTTAGCTTGACTATTCGTAGAATAAGAGAGCTGATGTAATCACGTTGGCATTGGCTTCAGTGTCCCACATCAAGGTTTGCGTGTAGGCTGTGTTTACAAGTCTATATCTCTTACATTTCTTATCCTATCACAACCAAATTTGGCCATGGGCTTCCTTATAGCATTATCTTAAGGGCTGCGTAAGTAATTTTGGTTCCTGTATCACCTGGGCTTCCATGGAACCCAAATTATGATTGCCCTTAAAATGTGTCCCATTTCACGTCAAAGTTTGTGTGTAAGCTGTGTAAGCTGTGTTTACAAGTCTATATCTCTTACATTTCTTGTCCTAGCTCAACTAAATTTGGAATTGGTGTCCTTATGGTATGTTGTAAAGGGTTGCATAAGTAATTTTATCTTCTACAAATTCTGGGCTCCCATGCAACCCAAATTGTGACAGCCCATAAAATGTGCAATAAAGGCAGGTCAAGGTTTGTGTGTAAGCTGTTGTATATGAGACCTTCCAAGCTACAGTGTATAATTCAAAAATTAAAATGTGAAAAACAGAAGTGTATGAAACTGTTTTTTAACATTCATCTCCTAGTTGAATGTCTCAGATATAACATTCCATAAGTAAAAAGATTGTTTGTCTCCTGGAAAATGTGGGAAAATCAAAATATGGAAGTGCTGTGAAAAGTAACATATCTGACAGGTAAGAAAAAAAAGTGTCATTATTATCAATGGAAAGGGAAGAATTAAAAGAATAAACTACAATAAAAGAAGCCTACCACATTCATGAATTGCTGTACTGATATATCTGTACTGCATTCTGTACATATATATTAGTTACATGGTTTGACATGCCGTGCTTAAGCCATTCAGAATGTCTTATGTTGTAAATGAAATAGATCCTTTTTTTGGTGTGCTAACAATCATCTAAATACTCAGTTAATTTTCTTTTAATCCCTTTTGCTAAATTTGTTTTAGGTAGAATGATATAAAACAAATGTAAGTAGTTTAAATATAGAAAAGTAAACATATGTTACTATTGACAAAGTAACATACGTGATTGTACAGTTTGGACAACACCTCATCAGTGTTTGTCATTCTCAAACAAAATCAAGTTCTTCTTATACCATTGATTCTATATTAATATTTATTTAATGTACATTAGAAAACTACAAATTGTGTCCATAATTCTTTTTTTAGCCTGTAGAAGTAGTGATAATTGTAACGCATGTGATGTAACGTATGTTGCTTTTGACATTGTATAATATTAAAATTAAGCAAATGTAAAATTAGTGTGATATTCCACTGATCATCTTTTTAAAATAAATGCCAGAGAATTATTCATTTCAACAGTAATTATGGTAATTATCAGAGAGATGCGTGAGGGAGGTTGGGAAGCATCTTTAACTTAATAAAATTTGCGATTTATCTTGAAAGAAATCTAATTTGTTCATTTCATGATCTTTAAAGAACTGTAAAGGACTGTGTTGTTTTGGTCAATTCTTACACATATAGCTCCACCCCCCGCACACCTTCCCCCCAACACCGCCCCACACACATGCCCATTATTTATTTACATATTTCTGTGTTGTTTTCGTCAATTCTCAGGGATCACTCTAGGCCACGATTCCGCGATATTCTCGCATTAAAATCTCAAAAATCGCATGAAAAAGACAAATGGAACAAATTGTTGCACCGAATTCGGGGAAAGACACTTTCACCATTTCGGTTGGTAATGAAAATATATTTATTTATATTTCATTTAAAATCTCAAGTAAATTGGTTCAGATCCATTTAGTCGCGCTTAAAACATATAACATGAGAAAATATTAAATTATTCGAAAATCAGATGAAAAAATTAAAAATGAGATTGTTATGTTGGTAAACTTCCGGTTCGCTTTTGCTTCGCGGACGCGGCGTGTCAAAGAAAATCGATTATGAATAAACATGGTCATTTTTATAATAATTCATCAACTTCTAGTCATATCTGACCATTATCCCCCGATCTATAATGATTTGATGCGATTAACTATGTACTGGAGTGGTGCAAGCAATTGTAAAACTATGTTAGCGTAAAAAGTTGACAAATTCGGACACGCTTTATTTCTGATGCTTTAACAACTTCTATTTTCACTAATGGGAATGAGCCAGAATGCAGGAAATCACATCTAAATTTCAAAAATGTTCTGGGGGTAATGCCTAGCCTAGACTCGCCTAGCGGCCTCCATCGCTACGCTTGGTTGACAAACAACCGCCGGTCGTTCGGCTTCGCATCCGAAATGTTTCATGAAAATGGTGAATGTCTCATTAAAATCATTCAATTTTTTTTTTTTACATACAGATCTCTGTGTTGTTTTGTTTTATCAGTTGATCAATATGTCTTGCCCCAAACCTCCAACCATCCCACCACCCCATCATCACCACTACCCAAATGTTTTTTTTGTTTGTTTTTGCATATATCTGTGTTGTTTTGTTTTATCAGTTTATCAATATGTGTGCCCCCCAACCATCCCATCATCACCACCAAGCAAATGTTGTGTTTTGTTTGTTTTTTACATGTCTGTGTTGTTTTGATTTATCAAATCTACACCTATATCAATTCTCCCCCTACACCCCATGTCCGTCCATAAACTTTTTTATTGTGCCGACTACTCCTTTTCATGAATCATTACAGAAATGCTGCTTTTGATGTCTAGTTGATCCTAGCAAAGATTTAGGTTGGCAGGAAATTCAAGATGGCCACCAGGGCTAAAAATATATTTTAAAAAAGTGATTTTGTGGCGAATACTTCTCAAAAACCATAAGAAATATTGATTTGAAACCTTCAGCCAAATTACTGGCATGACATGTTGATGGTCCTAACCAAATTTCATTTTGATTGGATGTCAAACATGGCCGCCAGCGGCTATATTTGTTTGCATAGAATTATATAGTAAAACCTGTTTCCACTACTTCTCTGAAACAACTTTATGACTTTTCATGAAACTTCACAGGAATGTAGCTCTTGATGTCTAGTTGATCCTAGCAAAAGTTCAGGTTGGCTGGAAATTCAAGTTGGCCGCCATGGCTAAAAATGCGGTTCTGTGGCGACTTGTTCTCAAAAAACGAAAGTGATATTGATTTGGAACCTTTACCTATTTTTGTTATGACCAACAACATGTTATGCCAGTCAAAATGACTGGCATAACATGTAGTTGGTCATAACAAAAATTCATTTCAATTCGATGTCAAACATGGCCTCCAGCGGCCATATTTGTTTACATAGTTATATAGAAAACACGTGTTTCCACTACTCCTCTGAAACTAATCAATGGATCTTCATGAAACGTTACAGGAATGTTGCTCTTAATGTGTCGTTGGTCTAGTAAAACCAGTTTGACCAGAAATTCAAGATGGCTACCACAGCTAAAAATAGATTTAAAGAAAACAAGTTTGTGGTGACTACTTCTCAAAAACCATCAGTGGTATTGATTTGGAACCTTTACTAAAATGACTGGCATGACCTTCTGTTTGCCCTAAATAAAATGCATTTTGATTCAATGTCATCATGGCACCAAGTTGCTATCTTAAATTTGTTTACATAGAGTTATATTATTAAACTTGTGGCGACTCGTAACTTCTCTATTGTCCTATTTCCATAAATTTTCACAGGTTCCCATGGCTGATCTACCAGTAGAGCTTCAACCTCATTGACCCTTTGTTATGGATATAAAGTGTTTTTGTTTTTTTTCAGAACAAAAAGAGATTTTGCAGTACATCAGTCCAAGAAGTCTGCAAAAACTAGACTTGACGGCAGCTTATAGAAAAAATACAAACCTTCACTGACGGCAAAACGTTGAGAAGAAAGGTTATTAGAGACACCACCTAGATTTACATACTACAATCTTAATAAAGTAATCACTATGTATCCTGTATGTTTTATGATGGCTCCGAGTCGCACTATAAAAGCAGAGACAAGTGAAAATGGGAACTTGGCTGTTGACAAAACGTTGGCTGTAACTTTCTCATTTCTTGATATTTCTTCATCAAACTTTCAATATATACTTGTCATTACAACATCGACATGGCCATACTAAAATATAAAGGTCAAGGTCAAACTAGGTCATTATATGGGTTAAATACTCATTGTTCTCTTCACGAAAACTTACTCAGGCCAGTTTGTTAAGGTCATTTTCATTTATCTGAGTCCAAAAAACCTTGTTATACTGACAAAGCACTGACAGGCGACACACGTGTTCCGCGGAACACTCATCTAGTTTTTGCATTGTTTTAATTAACAGATAATTAGACTTGCATTTAAGTTTTTGATCAAACCCATTACAAATTTAAGACATCCATCCCACAGACTTCATTCATATTTACATCACAGGAATGAATCTGCCTATTATGTCTATTACTCTGACATGTATCAAAAAACATGAAATGTCAAGCTTTATGCGACTACACACATCTTCCACATGACAACAATATGTTAGAAATATAAGTAGGTAAAATTGTGAACCTTCACCTAGTTTGACAAACATTTATATAAGAGAATTTGTGTGAGTGTGAACATTTAAGTTACTTATTTTGGAAATTTAGGTGTATCCAATGTTACTGATTTGAGCCTACCTGAGGCTTAAATGATCAGCAATTGTGGTCAATTTTCGTATGCCGTCTGTCACCAATATGCTTATACCACTTCTTCCCTAAACCGCTTAAACAATTTTGATAAACACATGGGTATAGCTGAGGTCAGTGGCTATCACATTTTTTAAAAGCAGTTCAATGCTACATCCAAGATGGCCTCTATTAACATAAAAATCAAAACTGTGAAACATCTTCTCAAGAACAGTGTTTCTTATTAATAATTGCCTCGACTTTCAATTTGTTCAAATGAAGTCCCGTGTGGCTCCCGGGTGCCCCCGTTTGGTCACGGGGCAAAGAATAGGGCCACTGCAGATCCCTTTGGAGGGGTAGGCAGAGGGGTAGAAAAACAATAAACGTGGCTCCAGCGTAAATGGAGTTTCTACAATAGAATTTGCAGCAACTCTGCAGTTCAGGGCGAGAAGGTTCTAGGCCCATTTTCCATATTTTATCTCGATGTACATGGAAGATGAGCCTGGCATGTTCATGCCTGTTAGGTGCCATATAACCTTTTCATGTGTTGGTGCGCCTTAAAACCCAATTCAATTCAAATGAAGTCACTGGGCTTAAAAATGGCTGTTCCTAAAGGTTCAAAGCTTGCATATGAAAATATTTTGCATGTTTTGTATCGACTTATATCAGGAGAAAAAACTTGAAAAATCTTCTTCAATGCATAGAGCTCTCATATATTGTATGTAACGTTAACTTATGACCCTCTACCAATTTTTAGCTCTACTGGCTGAAGGCCATCAGAGCTTATGGGATGACGAGTTGTCCGTCATCCGTCCGTCAGTTAACTTTTGCCTTGTGAATACTCTAGTGCCTTCATTATTAATCGGACTTTACGAAACTTTGCCAGTGTCTTTATATCAATGAAAGCTCGGTCAAGTTTGAAAACCAGCCAGTTTTGTTGAAAAATGCCATATTAAGCCTTGTGAACACACTAGCACCTTCATTTATTATTTGATCTTTACCAAACTTGCACAGATTGTTAATATCAATAAAAGCTCAGACAAGTTCGAAAACCAGCCAAATCGGATCAGTAGCCGTTGTTTTTTTTCTGAAAAATTCTATTTTCTGCCTTATGAACACTCTAGCACCTTCATTTATTATTTGATCTCTAACAAACTTGCATAGATTGTTAATATCAATGAAAGCTAGGAAAAGTTCGAAAACCAGCCAAATCGGATCAGTAACATAGGAGTTACGGCCCTTGGATTTTTTCTGGGTTAAATACTCATTTTTTTGTTCACGTTAACTTAAAGTTGCCTATAACTTTCTCATTTCTTGATATTTATTGCGTCAAACTTTCAATATATACTCATCATGACAACATCGACATGACCATACTAAAATATAAAGGTCAAGGTCACACTGAAGGTTGTTATATGGGTTAAATACTCATTTTCTTCACAAAAACTTAACTTTTGTTATAACTTTCTCATTTCTTGATATTTCTTCATTAGACTTTCAATATATACTCATCATGACATGACATAACCATACTAAAATATAAAGGTCAAGGTCACACTGAAGGTCAAATAGTCATTTTATTCACAAAAACTTAATGTTGGTTATAACTTTCTCATTTCTTGATATTTCTTCCAAAGACTTTCAATATATACTCATCATGACAACATCGACATGACCATGCTAAAATATAAAGGTCAGGGTCACACTGAAGGTCATTATATGGGTTAAATACTCTTCTTTTTTTCTTCAAGAAAACTTATTGTTGGCTTTAACTTTCTCAATTCTTTTTATTTCTTCATCAATCTTTCAGTATACACTTGTCATGACAACATCGACATGGCCATACTAAAATATAAAGGTCAAGGGCACATGAAGCTTTGTCAGGCCAGTTTGTCAAGGTAATTTATCTGGGTCCAAAGAATCCTTGTTATACTGACAAAGCGCTGACAGGCGACACATGTGTTCCGCAGAACACCCATCTAGTTTTTCACTTGGGACCTGCCTTCGTGTTTGGTTTTTAACTCAAAACTGCATTAGGATAATAGGGTGAACATGTATGTGTTTTATTTGAATTCACAAAAAAAAACGCACAAGAACTGTGTCACAGCAAGTTTGTTATCGGAGTTGTTGAATGTTAGTGGTCTTTAAAGATGAAATACTTAGTAATATTACGCCAGATTTACAGAATATAAACTGCACACCTGCTATTGCTATAATTAAATATCATATTAACCAGCAGAGTGTCACAAGCTTATGTAAATGTGTTCATTGTGTTTTATATATGTATTTTCACTTTAACCTGCTAATCTTTGAACATGCCAGTGAAAAAAATCGTTGAATATTGTTTAACTTTGCATTTTTAATTTCACAAAGGTTTTGTTGTAGGAGAACCATTATGAGTTAAATAAGCTTGGCTTAACTTTTTTCTGATTGCATTTCTTCTGGTCATAGCTGGTTGTAACCTATACAAAATGGTTTGCCTCCTTAAAGTCGCTCTCCTGTTAATATCACAAAAAACATTATTCTAAACATGGACATACCACATGTAGAGGTCATAAAAGTGTGCACGTGTGCAGTTTAAAAGCATATTTAGTAATGAATACTTCAAATACATGTTAATGAGTATGCCGAAACTAAATTAAGAGTTGGTAACTCGTCATTCCAGAGTTGGTAACTCATCATTCCAAGTACGATACTGCATTGTTTTGCAAGGCCGTTTAAGGGTGTTATATTATAGACAGTTAGAATTGCCACATATTATATAGTGTTTCCCCTAATGCGGAATGGCGGGGCGGGTCGGCACGCCCTTTTTTCGCCCCGCCATGCAGTCTTTACATACCGCCACGCATTAATTACATGCCGCCCCGCAGTGCCCTTTCTAAAACTGCTCGAGACTGCAGTCTCTGGAAATACACACACGCACTCTGACACGTCGTGTGACCTTTAAACCGACATCTCCAGATTTAGCCAAGGGGTATTTCCAGTGTGTAACGTTACAGGTAACTGATCACGCGTGACTCTTGTGATAAGCATTGGTTGAATACACACTCTCCAAATAACAAGTTTCTCGCTTCAGGGGTAGTGGGAAATCGAGTCGGCGGCCACCCAATCATCACTTTGCCGAATATCTAGGTCATATGCGCGGCCCTGGAATGTTTTGCGAGAAGAATGCGAACTTTTTTAATAATCTCAAAGCACTCGTTTATTAATGCGATTCAAAGGTATTCAGTGTATTTCATTGATAAGGTATGAAATTAAACTTATATGGATGTGCATCATTCCCCCAAAAGCGTGATATGCTTTTTTTTTCGCAAACAATCGTAAATTATAACAATGAGCGGCCCTGTTTTAATACACTCGAAGAACTCGTTTATTAACGCGATTGCATATGGATGAGGTATTCAGTGTTTTTCATTGACAACCCTTCGAAGTGTGCTGTCTGTGCCAGCGCCTGAAAAAAATCCTGGGGAGAACCCTGACTGTTAGTATAATCGACGTTGCGGTAACCAACGACTTTGTCATACTTGGGACAGGTTTGTGTTTCGTACTTGGGACATGTTTGTTTTCATAGTAGATGTAATTATCGGATGACGAACAATTATCTGTGGCATTATAATCGGCTCTTTGATGAGTTGATGAGATGATACAAGATAGGTACTCCCCTCCGAAGATTGGCAATTAATGACTGAAGTAATTATATTGTTGTACCATTGTTGTTTTCTTTTGTACGCTAATTTTCGCGATCTGCAGACTAGAATAAATGTTTTGGTCTGTTTTTTTAATGAATAGAATATTTGATGTTTGTAAAAGTTTGTGAAACTTACAAATGAGTAATTTATGGTTTATTGACTTCTGTTTGGTAAGTTTTGAATCAGGAGTCACACATCATATTTTACTACAAATTATTAATGTAATAATACCATTATACCACCACATCAAACTAAATACTTTTTTTATTTTATTTGTATTCACGCAATACACAGAAGCACAGGTATATTCGGCGCGTAATTTGGTCACTACTATTCCCCACCCCTCCCAAAAAATACTTCATCCAAAAAGTCATTTATAACATTTTTAAACTTTCCTAAAAAAAAAAGAAAAAAAAGTCATATATTATATTATGTACATTTACTAACATTTTAAAACTTTTCAATTTTTTTTCTTTTTTTTTTTTTTTAGAAAACTTTTCAAATGTTATTAAATGACTTTTTGGATGTTGTTTTTTTTTGGTGGGTGTGGGGTGGATGGGTGTGTGTGGTAATATTGACCAAATTATGCGCCGAATACCTGTGCAGAGAAGTAGATACAGAATATTGATGAAAACTCGTACTCATATCATAAAAGCGACGTTAAATTACAAAGATATTTTTTACTAATTTTGCGCGTTAAAAATGCCCTTTTTATTTTATTTACCCTGCCCTTTTTCAAGGCTGGGGGAAACACTAATTATATATGTTAGTTACATAATTATATACCTTATAGTTAGTAGGCTTAGAAACGGTTTTACAGTTTTAGTAAAATGTGCATGTTGGCAGGAGAGTGCTTTTAATTTATATATACTTACTGCTACATTACCAACCTCTTTCCCTGAATGTGTTAAACTTCCACAACAAATTGTGTTGCTTTTGGACATATCGACAGAAATTTTGGTTGTAAAATGATAAAAAAATATTAAAATAAAACCACGCCCCATATTTTACTATAATTAGAATGAGAATCTATCAATTATTTCATATCGGCAAAACAAGAAAACTACTCGGTGTTTATAATAAAATATCTTTACATGTATTTAACAAAAACAATAATTCATTTCCAAAAAATATATGGTTATATTGGTGATGATTTCTATTACCTATTAAATAAACAATAGGTTATATAGAACAGCCAATATTACTTATATAAAGCTTCTTTTTTCATAGAGTATGTTTATAAAATATATTAGTCCCAAGCAATAAGATCTTAAAATTATTAGAAAATTATTAACTGTGAATGTTGATTTAATAGCTTCAGTATTGTAGAAATATTTAATAACCTTTTAATTAAAGATATACACATGTTTAAATTTATGATAATACTACATATAATAAACGTAGATGCTCATTGTGATGCTTGATTAAATCTTGCACTCGCCATGTGTCTCTTTACTACCACTTGCAATGAAAATCATTTTAGTCTCGCCTTTTGGTGTTGCTTTTCCGGTGGCGGTGGCGTGGCGTCAACATTCAAGTTTTGCGTTTAGGTCATTTTCTCACAAACTATATGCACTAGACCTTTCAAACTTTGCTTATAGTTGTACCTTGGGTGGTACATCACAACGTGACAAAGCAAATGTGGAAGTGACCTTGACCCTCCAAGCATAGGGCAGATAACTTAATAATTTTTAGGTTCAACTTTTGCATTCTGGTCACTTTTTCACACATTGTATACACTAGACCTTTCAAACTTTGTTTATAGTTGTATCTTGAGTGTTACATTGCAACGTGACAAAGCAAATGTGGATATGACCTTGACCCTACAAGCAAAGGGCAGGTAACTTAAAAATTTCTACCTTCAACATTTGCGTTTAGATCACTTTCTCGCAAACTGTATGCACTACACCTTGCAAACTTTGTTTATAGTGGTATCTTGGGTGGTACATCACAATATGACAAAGCAGATGTGGATGTGATCTTGACTCTCTAAGCAAAGGGCAGATAATCTTATAAGTTTTACCTTCAACTTTGGCGTTTAGGTCACTTTTTCACAAACTGTATGCACTAAGACCTTTCAAACTTTGCTTATAGTTGTATCTTGAGTGGTACATTGCAACTTGACAAAGCAAATGTGAATGTGACCTTGACCCTCCAAGCAAGGGGCAGATAACTTAACAATTTTTACCTTCAACATTTGCGTTTAGATCACTTTCTCACAAACTTTATGCATTAGACCTTTCAGACTTTGTTTCATGGAAAGTACATCATAATGTCTCAAAAAGCAAATGTGGGTGTAACCTTAACCATCCAAGCAAAGGGCAGATAACCTTAATTGTTACATTTACATCACTTTCTCATGAACTATACCTATGTACTCGATGTTTTAAACTTAATTTATAGCTTAATCTTTGTAAGACAGAACATTCTATTTTGACATAGTTGTGTCTTGGGTAGTGCATCTTTTTGGACGCATGGATTTCATCTATGACCTTGACCATGTTTTGAAGCTGATGATTTTTAGCTCACCAAGTGCTCAAAGGTGAGCTATTGTGACCACTCTTCGTCCGTAGTCTGTCGTCAAATTAGCTTGTTTACAAGATAGAGGCCACATTTCTTGAGCAGTCTTAACCAAACTTGCAAAGATTGTATATGACTGTAAGATCTCGGATGACTTCGATAATGGGCAAGATCGGACCAGTAATACCAGAGTTATGGCCCCTGAATTAGCAAAAAATGCAGTTTTACATATTAATAACACGATAATTTCCACATTTCTTGAGCAATCTTAACCAAACTTACTCAGTTTTTAGCTCGACTGATCAGCAGAGCTTATGCCGTGGTGCGGCGTCCGTCTGTCTGTCCGTCCGTAAACTTTTTTTGTAGCGACTACTCCTCCGAAATTACTGAATGGATTTTCATGAAACTTTACAGAAATGTTGCCCATGAAGTCTAGTTGATCCTAGCAAAAATTCATGTTGATGTGAAATCCAAGATGGCCACCAAATCTAAAAATAGGTTTTTAAAAAACAAGTTTGTAGCGACTACTTCTTGAAAACTCTAAGTGATATTAATATTGGACTTTTTCTAAAATGATCAGCATGACATGATGTTGGTCCTTGTCGAAAATCGTTTTGATTCGACGTTAAACATGGCTGCCAGTGGCCATCTTTGTTTACATAGAGTTATATAATGAAAACTTGTAGCGACTACTCCTCTGAAACTACTTGATGGATTTTCATGAAACTTTACAGGCATGTTGCACTTAATGTCTAATTGATCCTAGCAACATTTCAGGTCGGCCGGAAATTCAAGATGACCGCCATGGCTAAAAATAGATTTCTAAAAAATAAGTTAGCGACTACTTCTTGAAAACTATAAGTGATATTGATATGGGACTTTTTCTAAAATGATCAGCATGACATGATGGTTATCCGAGTTGAACATTATTTTGATTCGACGTTAAACATGGCTGCCACTGGCCATCTTTGTTTACATAGAGTTTTATAATGAAAACTTGTAGCGACTACTCCTCTGAAACTACTTGATGGATTTTCATGAAACTTCACAGGAATGTTGCTCTTGATGTCTAATAGATCTTAGCAAAATTTCAGGTCGTCCGGAAATTCAAGATGGCCACCATGGCTAAAAATAGATTTTCAAAATACAAGTTTGTAGAGACAACTTCTTGAAAACTATAAGTGATATTGATATGGGACTTTTTCTAAAATGATCAGCATGACATGATGTTGGTCCTTGTCAAAAATCGTTTTGATTCGATGTTAAACATGGCTGTCAGCGGCCATCTTTGTTTACATAGAGTTATATAATGAAAACTTGTAGCGACTACTCCTCTGAAACTACTTGACGGATTTTCATGAAACTTCACAGGAATGTTGCTCTTGATGTCTAATTGATCCTAGCAACATTTCAGGTCGGCCGGAAATTCAAGATGGCTGCCACGGCTAAAAACAAGTTTGTAGCGACTACTTCCTGAAATCAAAATCAATCAGTAGAGCTTCAAGGTCATTGACCTCTTGTTATTATTTGTTTTAATTATTATTATTTATTTATTTTTACTTTTAATTTTTTACTTTTTTTTATTTTTAGTTGCTTGTTAGCTCGACTGATCAGAGATCAGCAGAGCTTAAGCCATGGTGCGGCGTCTGTCGTCCGTCTGTCCGTCCGTCTGTCTGTAAACTTTTATTTGTAGCGACTACTGCTCTGAAACTGGATGGATATTCACGAAACTTTACAGAAATGTTGCCCATAAAGTCTAGTTGATCCTAGCAAAAATTCATGTTGATGTGAAATCCAAGATGGCCGCCAAATCTAAAAATAGAGTTTTAAAATACAAGTTTGTAGCGACTACTTCTTGAAAACTATAAGTGATATTGATATGGGACTTTTTTTAAAATGATCAGCATGATTCTGCATTGTTGAGGAACAAAAAACCTGATTCCCACTCCGAGTAGTTTTATCATCAAAACTCCGCGTAATTACGCAATTTGTAAATTACTCACTCGGTGTGAAAGCGTTGCATAATCCGGCAACATAGCCTCACAACTAGTTAGTAGACAAGAAAAGGTGAAAAATAAGAGGTTTGAGGAGAATAACAGTGTAAGCAGGCATGCCATATCTCCGGATAAAGTGTTTACCATCAAAACAAAATGTTCATGATTTAACAGCTATACATTTGTATTTTCACAGATCAGCTTTTTCACCAATTTGGTCCTGTTACGCTCCATAGTCAGAGGAGTATTTACAAATGTCGAATCAATGGGGGTCATTCTTGCAATGCACTGACTGAATATACAACTAACACCTAAGGACAGTTAGTTCCTTCAGTGACATAACAACATGTGCAATAGCAGCAATATATCTGTGGCTTCTTTAATTGGTCAAGCTAATTGAAATAGCAAGAGTGAGGAACAAGCAACTTGTGTGTGGTATCACTATAACAGCTACTGCAGTGTACGTTGATTATAATTTGTTATGAAGACTTTCTATTTGCATTTAGCATGCATCTTTGTAGAAAAGTAAACTTGTGCACTTTCATGAGAAAGCAGATGTGGTAGAAAATAAACCAAGTCTTTCTAATCAAATTAAGCAGTCCTCCCTAAAACATACATGTGATATTTTCAGGAGGGTTACCAGGGAGATTTGACTTTTTTTCCAGGGAGATTGTACTCGAATTTTTAACGCGTACCGGTAGATTTTTTTTCTGATATAATCTTAATAAAGGACTACAACTTATCCATGGATATACACTTCTCCAAGAAGAATTATACTTCACAAGATACTTTTGCTTTTTGGGCCTGGAATGTTCAGACGGAGATAGATCACGTTTAGGCATTTTGATTTGCAAGTAATAACCATAATGAAGATGTTTCCCATTTTATACACAGACAAACACTTCTCTAATCATGACAAACTGCAATCGATTAGTTGAAATCGTCATCCTTTAATTGTCCTCAATTATATTATAATTTTAATCCAATTAATATACCAAATATCAATCGATGCTGAATTCGCTAATTACCATCCCACTTACATTCGGTATATTTCTATCAAACTCCCATAGACATTACAGATATCGCCGCCACGTGTCATAAACAAACAGTTCAATCATTATTTTAACACAATAAACTAATTAGCTGACATGCTAATCCTTTTAATTACCTGCCCAGGGGCAATGTTTTCACAGATATAGATAAGACAGTTGGTGTTTATTTTGGTTTATTTTCTAGATCATTCGGAAAACTCGGTCTTGATCCGATATAGATAAGACAGTTGGTGTTTATTTTGGTTTATTTTCTAGATCATTCGGAAAACTCGGTCTTGATCCAATAAATCATAGCAATTACCCAAAAGGACTTGCAAATAGCGAAATTTTGGAACTCGGCGATTTGGAGCTCCATTAAATCCTGGGAGAAATTAGCTCCCGGCGGGAGATATCACATGTATGCTAAAAAAACTATTTTTTTACACGTTGAAGTATGCTACTAAGTCAATTATTTATTATACCTATCAAACAATACATCAGCTTGTATTATTTGCATTAATAATTTAGATTTGCACATTACAAAAAAAAGTATGAAAATCAAGTCGCACGCTCCAAATTTCCACTTCAAAATATTCTTCACGCACTTTAAATCTTAAATTTTAAAAATCTCAGGATTTTAGGTTAAAAGGTTTTAGCAGGCCTGTGTTTTAAAGAGTGATATTTACATCGCTATTGCATTCGCTCCGATGAATCTTATTTGACAAGCTGCATTTAATTTTCCAATGAATACCATTACCTTCGGAATACCTCATGATATGCCCTTTAACGGTTTTCATTGGATGATGGGCAGAGCTTAACTTAATAGAATATTACCCGAGGGGTGTGTGTAAAATGTTGCCGATTGTAACGGCTGTTACATTTTACTCCATAAAAATCCACGTATAATAAACTATTTTTTTCGAAATAAATAGTAAATCTGGCGTATACAGAGAAGAAATCAACGCCATTTTAAAGATAAATATGTATGTAAATATAAGGAATGAAATGCGCTCTTTTGGTTTTCATTGGGGTATGAAAAACATTTGGATGGTTTAAAGTATGCGTGGAGTCACACTTTAAACCACACAAATATTTTTTATACCCCAATGAAAACCAAAAGAGCGCATTAAGCAGCATAAAAATATAAAAGCAGAGTTAAAACAGTCATATGCACTTTGCCATCGATGATCACACATACATGTAGTTTCCTGATCAAATAACCGACTTTTTATGTCAGTAATATATTATATTTTTGTCAGTAGCAGATACCACCCCATGTTTGACACAGGAAGATACATGTAACTCACTCTTCTTTTTTCAACAGACTTTCCAGCAGTGGACTTTAACCTTTTAACCCACTTTGTTTTGCTACATCAAATAATTTTATCTCACAAAAAAACACTTGAAATGTGGCCATTTAACCTTGCAGGGTTCTCCCCAGTGCTGAATTGGCACATCAGACATGTTTTCAAAGAAGCCACTTATTTGCAACTTCCCTAAAATGAGAAAACATTATTGAACTATTGGAAACAATTTTTTTCACAAGGGCCAGCAGAGCTTATGGGATGGTGTGTTGTCCGTCTTCCGTCGTCCGTCCGTCCGTCGTCCGTTAACTTTTCTTGTGTACACTCTAGAGGCCACATTTCTGATGCAATCATCATGAAACTTTGTCAGAATGTTTGTCTCAATGAAATCTCGGTCAAGTTCAAAAATGGGTCATGTGGCTTCAAAAACTAGGTCACTAGGTCAAATACTTGAAAAAACTTGTGTACACTCTAGAGGTCATATTTGTTACCCAATCTTGATGAAACTTTGTCAAATTGTTTATCTTAATTATATCTTGATCAAGTTCGGAAATGGGTCACATGAAGTTAAAAACTAGGTCACTAGGTCAAATATTGGAAAAACCTTGTGTACACTCTAGAGGCCATATTTTTGACCCGAGCTTGATGCAACTTTGTCAGAATGTATGTCTTAATTACATCTTGGTCAAGTTTGAAAATGGGTCACATGGTGTTAAAAACTAGGTCACTAGGTCAAACTTTGGAAAAACCGTGTGTACACTCTAGAGGCCATATTTTTGACCCGATCTTGATGCAATTTTGTCAGAATTTTTGTCTCAATTACAGCTTGCTAAATTCGAAAATGGGTCACACAGGGTCAAAAACTAGGTCACTAGGTCAAATACTTGAAAAACCTTGTGTACACTCTAGAGGCCATATTTCTGACCCGATCTTGATGAAACTTTGTCGAAATGTTGTCTTAATTATATTTTGGTCAAGTTCGAAAATGGGTCCCATGGAGTCAAAAACTAGGTCACTAGGTCAAATACTTGAAAAACCTAGTGTACACTCTAGACGCCATATTTTTTTCATTCGATCTTTACCAAACTTTACCAGATTGTTAATGTCAATAACAGCTCGGTAAAGTTTTGTTTTTTTTAAAAAAATTAATTATTATCTCTACTGGCCAAGTTCGAAAACCAGCCAGATCGGACCAGTAACGGCGGAGTTATGGCTCTTGATTTAGTTAAAAATGCTATATTCTGCCTCTTTAAGACGATAGTCACTCGCTTCATTGATGTTATAAGAGCCATATTAGCCAGTAGAGGGTCCACAGGCCCTCTTGGGCCTCTTGTTAGTACATCTTTTGCTTTAGAAAGCCAATGAGCTAAAAATATATATTTACCCAGCCAATGAATTAGCTTGTATCATTTGGAGCACTGCTGAAAGTGAATATTCATCAAATGGATATGTTCATATTAAGCCACATGTCTATATACAATATTATTTCCAGGTTCAAATAAAAAGAAGACCAAAAAAAAGAAAAAGACTGAGTTTAACAGTGCCTTCAACTTTGCAGAACAGGTAAACTTAAGATATTTTACATGCCTGTTTTATTATGTCAACTCAAACACTTCGGTTATAGATTGGGAAAAGATACATAGGAATCCAGGAACCATTTTACTACTCGTACTATGGACTAGATTCCTATGATTATCATGCTTGGAGGATAGACTCCGATGCATGGGACTGCCCGGTTTACGATGCGAATGACTAAAGAGGCTAAGGAAAGTGTCTTGCATCAAGACACGCAAATGTAACCCAGAGGTGCCGGTGAGACTCAAACACAAGATCTCTGGATTCAGAGTCCAGCACACTAGGCCACCGTGCAATACACTAGGCCACCGTGCAATACACTAGACCACCATGCAATACACTAGGACACCGTGCACTACACTAGACCACCGTGCAATACACTAGGCAACCATGCAATACACTAGGCCACCATGCAATACACTAGGCCACCGTGCAATACACTAGGCCACCGTGCAATACACCAGGCCACTGTGCAATACACCAGGCCACCGTGCAATACACTAAGCAACCATGCAATACACTACATTAGGCCACCAAGCAATACACTAGGCCACTATGCAATACACTAGGCCACCATGCAATACACTACACTAGGCCACCATGCAATACACTAAGCCACCGTGCAATACACTAGGCAACCATGCAATACACTAGGCCACCGTGCAATACACAAGGCCACCAAGCAATACACTAGGACACCATGCAATACACTAGGCCACCGTGCAATACATTAATCCACCGTGCATTACACTAGACCACCGTGCAATAAACTAGGCAACCGTGCAATACACTAGGCCACCGTGCAATACACTAGGCCACCGTGCAATACACTAAGCCACCGTGCATTCCACTAAACCACTGTGCATTACACTACACCACTTTGCAATACACTAAGCCACCGTGCAATACACTAGGCCACCGTGCAATATGCTAGGTCACCGTGCAATACACTAGGCCACTGTGCAATACACTAGGCCACTGTGCAATACACTGTCACCGTGCAATATACTAGGCCACCGTGCAATACACTAGGTCAACATGCAAACCACTAAACCACCGTGCAATACAGTAGACCACTGTGTAATACACTAGACCACCATGCAATACACTAGGCCACCGTGCAATACACTAGGCCACCCTGCAATACATTAGGCCACCGGGCAATACACTAGGCCACCGTGGCCCAAAAATGTATACATACATATGTATGTGAATAAATAGGATAACCACTAACACATCTTATTTAACTAATTTCTGCAAAGAATCACTTAATAAAACAGTTCATTTGTTTGTAATTTAAGTTTAATACATACAAAAATACTAATGGGGTGTGGGAATTTTGACTATTAGGCATCAACTTCTTTTGTAAATTGAGTATTTCCGTTAACATGACAAAAAACTTTGCCATACATCCTACAGGCCATACTTATTACCTTCCAACTGAAAGATATTATATTCACCGTAAATTTGACATATTTTCTTTATTACAGGAAGATCATTTTAAAGGTTTTAAGAGTATCAACCTACAGTTTGCCAGGAAGTCAGAACCACTGTCCACACTTGATGACAAAATAACAGCAGCTAGGAAGAAGCGGAAACAGAATGTAAGTGATCTTGATGAAGTTAACCCGCTACTTATAAACATGTATAAAGGACTGTTCTTTCTTTGAATTAAGACCTTTCTATTTATGTGACAAAGGAGTGTTTTGGGGAAATTGACTGATCAGCAGCTGGACAACCCTGATCAGCCTGCGAGTTATCTCGGTTTACAATGGATGAAGGCTATTATAGTCATGCTTAGCGGGTTAAGGGTTGATGATGATGATGACAGCTGTGGCGGTGGTGTTCATGATAATTATGTTGTTGATGATGATGATGACAGCTGTGGCGGTGGTGTTCATGATAATTATGTTGTTGATGATGATGATGACAGATGACAGAATGGTGTTGATAAAGATGACAGCTGCATGATATTATGGTGTTGATGATGATGATGTTGATAATGCTGCTGATGATGACTCCTGTGAAGCTGGTGATTTTCATGGCGTGAGTGATGATGCCAGCTATGAAGGTGGTGATGCTGCTGATGATGATGACACTTGTGAAGCTGGTGATTTTGATGGAAGTGGGGATGATGCCAGCTATGGAGGTGGTGATGCTGCTGCTGCTGATGATGACTCATGTGAAGCTTGTGGTTTTCATGGTGTGGGTGATGATGCCAGCTATGAAGGTGGTGATGCTGCTGCTGATGATGGCACTTGTGAAGCTGGTGATTTTGATGGGATGATGCCAGCTATGGAGGTGGTGATGCTGCTGCTGCTGATGATGATAGTTACTGTTATGTTGTTGATTGTAACAATGATGCTGCTAGTGCTGATGGACATGATGTAGCAATGGTAAGAAGATAATGATGAATATGACAGAGGTGGTGTTCATGATGAGGATAATAATGGTGGTGGTGTTGAGATAATGATGGTTATAATGATGACAGCTAGGTGATGGTGGTGATGATGATGAGGATGATGATAATCTGATGGTAATGATGGTGAAAAACAATGTGATGATAATGGTGGTGAAGATGAATAAAGTTTACTTACATGTAGGATTTACAGCACACCAACAAAAAATGTTATACGACACCAGCGTGAACGAAAATTCCAAGCTCTTCATCCATTTATATGCTGATTTGCAGAATAGGTCCAGAACCTCACAACTGGAGAGCTTCAGGAAACATGATGGTATCTGTGATGATATTCATGATAAGGCTAATTAATACTGATGAAAAAGATGATAGTTATTATGATGATGATGATAATGATGATGATGATGATGATGATGATGATAGTGGTGGTGATAGAACTTTACTATCTATTAGAAAGGATACATAAAATGTGAATTAATACATTTTAACAGAAACATTCTGATTAACTCGAAGTAAAAACAAAAGAAACAATGTATGACCTTAATATTGGACACATGCTTGGAACAGTTTTCATCATGAAAATATGGAATAAACTGTTCCATATGATAATACATAAACATAAAATACTCTTGACTTTTAAAATTATGAGTATTTGTAGCAAGTTGATGAGTAATGATACTCACAATTTTAAAATACTGATTTCTTTTTGTAAAAAGGTATGAGTAAAATACTCAAAAACTCAGCTTATCTACAGCTCTGAATTATGATTGTAAGTGGGGATGGTTTTCTATGATGATTGATTATGACTGTCCAGTTAATGACTCATTTATCATGATTATTAATCGCTATTTTTTCACAGAAAAGTGTGGACGATGATGATTCGGATGATGGGAAAGAGAAAAGTGTAGATAACTCGCCAGACGAGGATGAGATTGACCAGGACATGGATTCTTCAGATGGAGAATTTGTTGCAGGTAAAATAGGTGTAATGACAACTAGACATTGACATTGTTAAATGGGTGGGGCGGTTATTTGACGTTGTGAGATGCGCTTGATAGAAACTGAGCATGATGAGTTCATGTTATACACATGATTGTTTGACTTTCATCCATATCTACTTTGATTATGCTTACAAAAACACACCTGCACCTGGTTTACTTGAGACTTGTTTAACTTTAGTTTATTAATATTATTAGATAAAATAAATTTAATTCATTATTATGTTTCATTGCATGTTTCATTTTGAATACAAGTCAAATACATATTAAAGGGGCACACAGCAATCTTGATTTTTTTTGTAAAACTAGCTGCATCCTGTTAGCTTTTCTACATAAATTGCATTTGTTCAATCATTAATATTAATTATTATCACCAGAGAATAGTATAAAGCAAATTGTTTTTGCGTATTACTAACTGTTGTTTATATTTGACTGATAATATTCACAAAACTACGGTAGAATAATGAAGAAAAGTTGAAAATTCAAATATATGCAAGCAGATTTAAAGTCAAAATGATACTGGAATAATAAACTGAGAGGCTAATTTTAATGCTGGATAAACCTTCCAGATTACTGTTTGTCTCTTTAAAATACCACTGTTCTTGTTCAGTTTGGATCAAGTTTTACATGTTCGAATTAAGTTCGGATAATCTGTCCTGAAAGCCCACCACTAGTGGGTCATATAACAGTATGGATTGAAGTATCAAACAACAAAAGTTTTCTTATTTAAAGTAGTGATGAATTTGCTTTGAATTTTTCAATTTTCATTTTTTAGACACAATCAAGCTGAAAGATAAGCGGAAAAAGAAAGAAAAAAAGAGAAAAGGAGAAGATTTAGAGGAAGAAGAGGTATTCAAGTTTGTATAATGACGAAATTGGTATTCAAAATCAGTTTATTTCAAAATGAATATTGTTGGGGAACTTAAAGTTCTCCAGCCATGTTTTGTCTCATGAACATGTTTATGTTTATTTAAACCAAAATCAATACACAACAATAGATATTTACAATTCACACATTGCAATATCTGTGAAAAGTTAGAATAAGATTTTATTTGATGATGTAGAAAACTTTGAACAGTTAATTTAATCCACAGGTAAATGACGTAGAAAACTTTGAACAGTTAATTTAATCCACAGGTAAATGTATTTATCAATTATCTGGCAACAGTTGTGCATCTATACAATTCAGATTTACCCCATTTCCCCTTGCACTCACACAGTGGTAAAAGTAGTATCTACGTCATGCAAATAATACATACTTTTTACATACAACTTAGTAGCGGTTTTAAATATATGTTTCTCTCCGGGACTACCAAAAAATGTTCATACAAAATGGGTGGCCATTCACCTTTAAGTTGATTGTTATGTCTAATAAATGACATTTGTGGATAATATTTATAAAACAAAATTGTCACAAGTCTCATTTTTAATAGGAAGATGCATTCTTTGAAAATTATTCACGTGTAAGAATCCGATGTAATATATTTAAAAAATGTCCTCTAGTCACAAGACAAAATATATGTTACCATGACTGTCCTCAGGATGATCATCAGATGTTTCTTGAAAGGATTGTTGAAGTCTGGGGAATATTGGTTCTGTTTTTCAGTATTGAGTGAAACTTATATGTCACGGTTCATAGATATCTAACAGGTAGATTGATGTTGCATTGTCCGGCCGGTTAGCTCAGTCGGTAGAGCATCGGAACAGTAGTCTGAAGGTCTCGGGTTCGAGCCCCGGTCTGGCTGCACATTTTTCTAGCCCTGTAACATTTGACGCCCAACTTTCGGCCGTGACTGAGTAAACTCCGAGAAACACCATGGAGATTTGAGGACGAATTATGATCTGTAGGGGGAGTACATGTCAGGGTTCATAGATATCTGACAGGTAGATTGATGTTGCATTGTCCGGCCGGTTAGCTCAGTCGGTAGAGCATCGGAACGGTAGTCTGAAGGTCCCGGGTTCGAGCCCAGGTCTGGCTGCACATTTTTCTAGCCCTGTAACATATATGCCAAGACTTGAAAAGATAATGGACTTAATATAATAACAATTATAATAGCTTTTAAATAGACTTTAAAATTTAAATTTCAAAAGCAATAATATATTTTTGATAGACTGCATTATGTAAATTCGAACTTTAAAGTCAATCAAATTTTTTTTTTTTTTATTTAAATTTTAATTTTAAATGTAATACATGTGGTATTACATTTTGATTGAATGTAACGTCAGTTGTGTCTTTTAAACCACATACTTCATTACAGGAGGTGGAGAAAGTACAGTTTTCAGAGAACATGGACACATACGATGAAAATATGTCCTTTCAAGAAATGAACGTGTCGAGGCCATTAATGAAGGTATGTAACCAGTTGAGTATATAATTGAATGTTGTTAAAGGTCTCAACTGATGTTTAGATTATTTATAGCTACTCTCAGAGTGGACGGGTGTACAGAGGAATTCTGCGTCAACTTACTTTACTATCTAATAAATCCTTATGGTTTATTTACATGTGTTGAATGGTTGACAAACTGTTTCGATATATATAGAAAAGAACTAAACGTGAATGTTTCCTCTATTTTTTAAATTTCCTGCAATTGTTTTTTTCTGATTTTAAACTTCAAAATCTTGATACTAAGAATTGACAATATGACAGAAATGAGGTATTCAATTGACAATATGACAGAAATGAGGTATTCAATTCAATAAAAAAAATAAATATCTATTTCGTTAGCTTTGAAATAAACAGGCCATATTATTATACAATTCACTCTTAATGACTCGGGACACATCTGTTATTGGTGGCTTGATGTGGGAGAAAAGCTAAGAGTGGATGGGCATGTTAACCTCTCATATAACCACTGTGTTGTGAATTGAAATAGGTATCCTTCAGTGAAAATTGAGGGCATTACTGTTTAACATTAACGAGATCATTGTAGTGTTAACACTTCAGTCCCTATAATGTTCAGGTGGGTGACCACGGTAACCTCTCGCATTTACCACTGGGTCGTGGAAGTTGAATGTACCTTTATTGGTGAAAACCGAGCGTGTTTGACATTAAAAGAATCGTTATTGGTTTGCAGCACCCTTAAATTCATTGTCGCTTTTATCTCATTTCACATGTTACATTCTATTTTAATATTTCAGTCCCTTGGCCAGATGAACTTTGAGAAGCCAACTCCTATACAGGCAGCCACCATACCTATAGCCCTGTTGGGCAGGGACATATGTGCCTGTGCTGTCACTGGATCAGGTGAGTGCTGTTAAACCACTGTAAAGGTGACCATTCTTATAAGCAGATATATAGTACTTGTTACTGAGTTGTGTTGAAATTCAGTTGTGTGCTTCCTTACTTGAGAAATGAAGCCACCAAAATTGTTACGTGAAACATTATATGGGTTGATATTATGAGCAGGCAACACGGGGAAAATGTCATTTTGGAAAACATATTTACAGTGCAGCGACCAAATTCGATACATGTTACACGAAAGTATACATTCTTAATATTTACATGAGTATGTTTTATGGTTCATTGGTATCATTGAATTACAGGAAAGACTGTGGCGTTTATGTTGCCCATCTTGGAGAGGCTGCTGTACAAACCAAAACAAGCTCCCGTTACACGAGTACTGATCCTCGTGCCGACGCGTGAGTTGGCCGTCCAAGTACACACCGTCGCCAAACACCTGGCTAACTACACAAATATAGACATAACGCTCTTGGCTGGTAAGTGAAAATGCATGTTTCTAATCTTGAGAGAAGTGTAATCTGAAAGTTTAATGTTAAATAGTTTGTTTGAATGCTGTTAGGCGATATATGACGATCAACTTTTATTGTGGTGGAGAACCAGTACTGTATACCTCCTGCCATCCGTAAGAATTGGCACCATCTCACAAGTTGATCTCCCAGTGGAATCAAACCCGCAGCGGTGAAAGGCGAGGTTTACAGCGCAACGTTAACTCCTCGACCACGGATGCACTTCAGTGTTAAAATAAAAACTTGTTATAGTAAAACTCGCTCTGTGACATGAATTTGAAGATTAAATTTTCATTTTATGGTATATGGTATCATTAATTTAGAATTAAAAAAAAAAGTTTGCTAGTTTAAAAAAAACAAGCATATCTCACAGAGAAAATGTATAGACATCAAGTCAAAATATTACACATCACTGATTGGGAAAAAAATAAATAAAGTAATTAAAAGATATTTGAAGTAAACTATTTACTTACAATAGGTGGTCTTGATATCAAACAGCAAGAGGCTGCTCTCAGACTTGGTCCAGACATCGTGATAGCCACCCCTGGAAGGTTGATAGATCATCTTCATAATTCGCCGAGTTTTAATCTCAACAGCGTGGAAATACTGGTTCTAGACGAGGCCGACAGGTAGGCTCTGACACAGATACCGGTTTAAAAAAAAGAGTCTTATATTCTATTAAATATTTGTGGGCCCTGATATTGTTTGATACAGTTGTGTTTAGAGAAATTAATATTATGGTGTTAAAAAAGTATAAGGCATTAATAATTGTATGGTATATGTGATGATTATGGAGTCCTCATTCTGGTTAAAACATGGATGTTATTATAACACAGTGATATGGGAGAGATCTTACGCATTGCCTGTTGTCCAATCCCATTCATTACTACTTAAAATATTGTTTAAATTTAATTAACGTAGTGATTATGGTGATGATACTTAGGTAGATGAATTGTATGGGGAAGATGTACGTTGAGGAAGATTAGGTTGTCCGGTTGACGATGCTGATTATAAAATTGATAACTGTAAATGATGCTAATGATGATGAATTGCACAATGTTGAGGAAGATTAGGTTGATTATGATGATGAGGAGGAGGATCAAGATGGTGATTAGGAAAAAGTGTTTGATGATGATGACCACAAGCATGCTGGTAGTGATCAGAAGAAGTGTTGAACACTTGTTATAAAAATGTAAGTACAAGTACCAGTTCATGTTAGAAGATATTGATGATGAAGTTTTAGGTAGTGGTCAACTGTTCAGCACACAGTAAACTGTAACTACAAGTTCTGGTGTAAATCTAGCAGTTAATACTCATTTATAGAATGTTGGACGAGTACTTTGCTGAGCAGATGAAGGAGGTGATCCGGCTGTGTTCACAGACAAGACAGACAATGTTGTTCTCGGCCACCATGTCAGAAGAAGTAAATGCTAGTATATGGGCGAAACTGTATTAAACAAAAACATGTTTGTTGGCTTATGTAACCAGTGTATTACTATTATTGCTTGAACTACTGGTTTGTAGATAGTACTTTTTTGCATACCGGATAAGGGTATCTGTGTTTTACACGAGTGATGGAAAGCCTGATCTTTCATATGGGGGCAGATAGAAGTCACGTGCATAACGGTGGTGTTGATAACATCATTGTAGAAGCAAGTATATAGGCCTTGAGCCAGGACCCAAAATTTTCGATATTGTTACCAACTCAAGGGACAAATTCTACCATCACTTTTTGAAAAGAGCAATGTATATAGATTACATTTTTCCATGATAGCAATCTGGAACAGGTAGCTTATACAAAAAAAAATCGAACATTAATAGGTTATCATTGTAGCGCTTTCATATAAGTTTTTGATGTTCATGTTTGAATGTCATGCTTGTGTGAATAATTATTGATGTACTTTTTAAAGATGCACTTAAGTTTATAATTCATTGAGTTACATAAAGCGTAAATAAGCTCTTTTTTAGCACTGAATTTAGTTTAAAATCTCTATTTTGCTTCAAATTAGAAGTCAATTTACCCCACCCACTATTGACACATTTCTATGCATTTAGTTTAGTTAATATTTCTTACAATATATGTGTAAACTTGTAAGAATCAGTAATTTACAACCTTTCTACATGATTTAAATAATATTATAATATGAATAAGGGATTGTTATGATATATTGATGAAATTAAGTACTAATCAATGTTCATGGCAATGTTCATGGCATTGCACATATGTGTTCAGTAAGCCAGATAAAAGTTGAAACACATGCCAAACTGGAAGTATAAGCCTTCCTCAAAGTAACTGCAACATAAATAGTATTAACATGTTCTGATATATACATATATTGCACAGACGACACATAGTCCAAAGGATTCTAGATAAAGGAAATGGGCGGTTTAACGTGTGTGTTTTTTTAACAAAAGTCTTTTTTAGGTGTATGCGTCATGGCAATACTTATAATGATTACACATTTGGATTATGTATTACACATAAATACATGAATTAAACATTGCATATTGCAACGCAAAATCTTAAAAGTTGTCTATTTTAATACTTTTTAATTACAATTTATGCATATTTTAAGGATTTTTACACCTGAATCACCCCACCCATTACAACACAATGAAGAATTCTGCATATGAAAAGTAAAAATAGTATACATGTATATGCATTTGCACGAACCATTTCTGTGTTACTGAAAAAAGAATCGACGAAGATGAATTGATTTGAATTGGGGTTTTACGGCGCACCAACACAAACATGTTATATGGCGCCAACAGGAATGAACATTCGACTCGGCTCACTCTTTATTAACATCTAGATAAACATTTGCAGAACCTTCTTACCTGCAGAACTGCAGAGTTGCTGCAAATTCTCAAGTAAACACTCCATTTTTCGCTGGAGCCATGATAACTGCCGCCACTGAAGTAGCACCTGAAACAATACAGGTTTCATGATGAAAATAATGAACAAAAATGACAAAATTAACAAGAATTCGGGGAAATGTTACCCCTATGCCTGGATATGCAGTGGTCATATTCTTGCTCGGGAACCACACGGCGTCGACGAAGAAATATGTTTAGGGTGATACCCAGAACACTGTACTAACTACTTACCCTGGCAACTATTTGTTAGTATTGGTGCAGTTATTACAATATCACCTGCTTAGGATATGTATCTAAACATAGGTAGTGATGTTCTCCGTATTTCATTTAGAGTATGGAATTAACCTAGGATAGTAAGCATCAACCCTAGCGCGGTGGGGGGTGGTGAGGGTGGGTGTGGGGTTGAATATATAGGAATTTAGGAATCTGCCCACTGACAAATAGACACCTATGTTTCTTTTAACATGATGGGAGAAAAAAAAACAAGCGATACACGGGATCGCCTGGTTTACGTCCCCATCCGACGGACGAGGGTAAAAGTGTCTTGCCCAAAAACACACCGATAAAATTCACTAGCTCCGGAGAGGCTTTAACCAGGGTCCTCTGAATTTAAAGTCCCCCATGCTATCCACTGCATCAACAGGCTGTATGCGCTCAAGCAGGATGACTGCATTAAAATACATACAACTAAAATGTTAATCCGTCATAAAGGTTATATCCAAGAAGATGGATTCACAACGCGAGTTAGCATCAAGTTCATGTATGTCGAGTTGCAATATGCCTGCAAGCCTTATATATACCCAGCTCATTGCTGTTTTGATAAACTTGGCAATTAATGCCTTGGGATACAACAGGACAATTAAGAATACTCAGTACATATTATCTCATTTAAATAATATAACTTAATGTGACAATATAACATACATATAAGATATAAAAATAATTTTAACGCTTCCAAATAAGAATCGGTACCCAGTGCATCGAGATAGATTACATTTAGTGATCACGGTTAGTTTACTGATGTTTACTCTAAAAGCTATATCCGACATACATGTCCTATTGCAGTTAAAGTATCTATCCCGCCAACAACAGCCACATTTTACAACATATGTACATCGTTTCTAAACCTACTGACCACGAGGTATATACATAACTTACATCGTTTGAGAATCAAAACTCTATAAATACAATATAAAAAGCTTTAACCAGCCAGACAAAAAAATAAATAAATGGATAATTCATTTTACACTTATTCGATTACGGTTATTACAAAAAACCATGAATAAACATATACTTTTAAGCGACACATATGCATTATTATATGAGATGAACACCTGGATAGAGTTTTGATAAACTGTTTTTGTAGTGTAATTTTGTCGTCATTTGACGGGTTATTTTAACATTTGTATAACAAACACCTAAAAATCAACAGTTAAACCGTAAAATGCCTTTTCTTTTCCTTTTTTTTTTTTTTTGCAATTTGTCGAAAATGCAGTGGTCTACTTTGTGATTTTAGTTCATGGATTTATTCAATATTCGACTTGTAAACATGGTTAAGTCTTCATAATGGAATACCTTATCAAAAGTCACATTCTCTATATATTTTAGTTCGCTTAAATCTTTTGAAGTGATTTTATGACAAGTTCAAGCCATAAACAAGAGACCCACTCGCCTTGTCTCAAAGTGCTCTCACGTTTTAAGAAACAACAACAATTTCTTTATATAAATCTGTAAAACTGTGACCCCCGTAGTGGCCATATTTGACCCCATTATCGCCATTTGAACAAACTAGGTAGAAGATCATAAGCTTATGGTACAGGCGAACTATTATTTAGCTTCTGAAGTATCAGAAAAGCTGTTTGAATAAGTTTTCCTATATAATTCAATGTTATATAGTGTGACTCCCGGGACAGGGCAAATTTGATTCCAGGCTTGATTCAAGGGACACGATTAAAATTATTTGGTACAGGACAATAATCTTAAGCTACATGTAGCTTATTACACCTCTAGCTCTTGTAGTTTCAGAGAAGATGTTTATAGACGTTCCTACATAACGCTATGTAAATATGTGATCCCCGGACCGGGCGAAATTTGACCATAAGATCACCATTTGAACAAAATAAATTGGTAGAGATCGATACTCTTATGCTACATGCATCGTATTAGACCTCTAGCTCTTGTAGTATCAGAAAAAGAATATTTGTATGGACTTTCCTATATAACTCTTTGTAAAACTTTAACCCCAGAACCACCCCAACACCACACCCCTCCCCCGTGTGGTTGCCGGGGTAGAATACAACCACTGCAAACACACCGTCACATGCAGAGGGGTAGGACCACCACCCACCCCCCGTTCATATTCTTTTTGTCATTTTTTTGTTCATGCTCATTAAAGGTCTTCATCATGACCCCTACATTGTTTCAGGTGCCATCTCGCTCACATCACTAAGAGAAGTGGCAGAAAAACAATAAACGTGGCTCCAGCGTAAATGGTGTGTCTACAATAGAATTTGCAGCAATTTTGCAGTTCAGGGTGAGAAGGTCATAGGCTCATTCTCCATATTTTATCTCGATGTACATGGAGGATGAGCCTGGCATGTTCATGCCTGTTAGGCGCCATATAACCTTTCATGTGTTGGTGCGCCTTAAAACCCAATTCAATTCAATAACCCCAGAACCGGGCCATAGTTGGACACAGTCACGATTTAAACAAAAGTGGTAGAGAACCATAAGCTTGTACAATGTGCAAAATAGTAGACCTCTGGCTATTGTTTTTTTTAAAGAAGAGATTTTAAAGATGTTTCTATATGACTCTATGTAAATATATGACCCCTGGGGCGGAGCCAGATATAACCCCAGGGTCAACATTTTAACAAACTTGCTAGTGGACCATAAGCTTATGCTTCATGCATAATATGGGACCTCTAGCTCTTAAAGTTTTAGAGAAAATTATTTATTTTTAAAGATTTCCTATATAACTGTATGAAAAAATGTTACCCCCGGGGCTGGGCCATATTTGACCCTGGGGTCACCATTTTAAAATACTTGGTAGAGGACAGTAAATGTATAATACATGCAAAATATTAGACCTGTAGCTCTTCTAGTTTCATCGAAACGATTTTTTAAAGAAACAAGAGTTTTGCTTAAAAGGGGGAGATAACTCTAATAATCTAGGAATCAGCTACCCTGTTCACACTGCTATCATGGATTTTTTGTTTCTCTACAAGGTACTCAATAACATGGTACTAGTAAGAATTTGTCCCTTGAGCTGGTAACAAAAAAGTGTATGGCTCACGGTCTAAAGGGTTCAGTGGCATCATGGGTCCAGTGGCATCAAGGGTCCAGTGGCATCAGGGGATCAACACACCGCTCATTTGTCACATTTGATATAGATGAATTTAAAATCGATATTGAATACAATACTATATTCTGAATGCATCTCAACAAGTTATCGCAATGAAATTCATGTATTGCTAAATCTAATTCTACATTTTTACAGGTCAAAGATCTCGCTGCTGTGTCTTTAAATTGGCCGATTCGTGTGTTTATCAACGAGAGCACAGATACGGCCTTTAAACTGCGGCAAGAATTTATCAGGATACGCCCAAACAAGGAGGGTGACAGGGAGGCGGTGGTGGCAGGTAGGAATTATAACCATCTTGATTTAAGGCATTTGATACCTGCAGTTTTGCTCTACTTTTTGAGGCAAAGGCAAGCTATTCTACTTGTCCTGACATCGGCGTCGGTTTACATTATACATTAAACACATCTCAGAAACCGCTTAAAGGAATTAATTGAAACTTTACACATGCATTCACTTTCATAATAGGAACTTATACAGACAAGGGCCATAACTCTGTTATGAATTTTAGCAGAACTATGCTCCTTTTTATCTCCCATCCCCCGTTACTGAAGGCAGAAGGGGATATAGTAATGGCTTCTGACTGTCTGTACATAGTTCATACAGTAGGACAGATCTACTAGGAGTAAATGGAATATAAACAAACAAAGTACCTGTCATTTCTTGGGCATTGTTTTTGGTATTGTGATGGGATATCCTGACTGTAAAATTCCATATTGTAAAGTATCAAAAAAACAACGTCCAAGATATCAACAACAAAACTAATGGAAAAATGTCATTTGTTGCAGCCCTAGTGAGTCGGACATTTCAGGACCACTGTATTGTGTTCATACAGACCAAGGTGCAGGCACACAGGATGCATCTGGTACTGGGCTTGCTGGGAATAAATGTGGGCGAGTTACACGGAAACTTGTCACAAGCACAGGTTAGTCAAGTTATTCTTTTTGCGTTACTGTTTCAATTTGAGTTTCTCATTTTTTGCAAAAATAAAATGTTATACAAAATTCAATATTAAAGAAACTAACCCGCTAAATAGCAAAATTACTCTACTAAACTGTTTATTGAAACTCTATCCAGGTCATGTAATATTATTGCACCTCGCACAAAATCCTAGGAATTTCATTGGATTAGAGCGGTTACATGGTGACCCTCTATTATTCTATAGTGGGTCAGTAGATTTCATAGAGGGTCACTAAAACAATATGGACTACAATTCCGATTCAAAGTTTATATCATTTGCAAATAGTTCTTTACGGTGTTAGTAACAAACATAAGTAAATTTAATAATGTTTTTAAACTGTACCGGTCGTGACGTCAACGTCATGACGTCGTTGACGTCACGACGTCGAATTGCGCGAACGTCTGAATGACGTTGACGCTCCATTAAAATGGGTTAAATATCGGCATTTGCCTTAAAAGAGGTGCTCGATGCAATAAATCAGTTATTGGGTTTGTTACTGACCACCTACAGAAACATGTGGGGTCAGTCAGATGTATAGGGGGACTCGGCTATCGCCTCGCCCTCTATAAATCTTAATAATGTATATGTGCTGATTGAAAGTATAGGTTTATTCATGGATTCTTAAAATATCCATGATAGAATATGCTTAAAATGAATTATGAGTCGGTAACTCTTTGATGTTCCAGTATTGGGGTTTCGTCTGGCTGGTTAAAGCCATTTATATTGTGTCTATAGAGTTTGAATTTTCAAAATATTTAAGTTGACAGGATAGGGACTTGAAATGCTATCGAATATGGTATGGTATCGTATGTACTGGAGGGTAATGTTGGTATGGTATCATATGTATTGGAGGTTAATGTCTGTGAATATGGTATGGTATCATATGTATTGGAGGTTAATGTCTGTGATTAATATGGTATGGTATCTATGTATGGGAGGTTAATGTCTGTGAATATGGTATGGTATGGTATGTATTGGAGGTTAATGTCTGTGAATATGGTATGGTATGGTATGTATTGGAGGTTAATGTCTGTGATTAATATGGTATGGTATCATATGTATTGGAGGTTAATGTCTGTGAATATGGTATGGTATCGTATGTATTGGAGGTTAATGGCTGTGAATATGGTATGGTATCTATGTATGGGAGGTTAATGTCTGTGAATATGGTATGGTACGGTATGTATTGGAGGTTAATGTCTGTGAATATGGTATGGTATGGTATGTATTGGAGGTTAATGTCTGTGATTAATATGGTATGGTATCATATGTATTGGAGGTTAATGTCTGTGAATATGGTATGGTATGGTATGTATTGGAGGTTAATGTCTGTGAATATGGTATGGTATGGTATGTATTGGAGGTTAATGTCTGTGAT
The DNA here is from genome assembly GCA_037043455.1 of Cyrtodaria siliqua. Taxonomy (NCBI): domain Eukaryota; kingdom Metazoa; phylum Mollusca; class Bivalvia; order Adapedonta; family Hiatellidae; genus Cyrtodaria; species Cyrtodaria siliqua. Next base: position 44,083 of record JAWPHD010011206.1, read on the forward strand.
TAATATGGTATGGTATCATATGTATTGGAGGTTAATGTCTGTGAATATGGTATGGTATCGTATGTATTGGAGGTTATTGTCTGTGAATATGGTATGGTATCGTATGTATTGGAGGTTAATGTCTGTGAATATGGTATGGTATCGTATGTATTGGAGGTTAATGTCTGTGATTAAAAAAAAAGTATATGTCAACAGGTTTATTATCATTATTTTAAGCTATGGGTAAGTTGAAAAACTGTATATACAGTTACATTAGTGGAGAAATTTGCAATGTGCATATACAGTATACTGTGAGGTGGCTACTTTCTCCTCTTATAGGGCCACTATGGCCCAGTGGATAGTTTGACATTTAAGATTAAGATCACAGGGTTGAGCCTCATTGGCCCCACTAGGTTACTTCATTGTGTCCTTGGGCAAGACACTTCCCAAAGCCTCGCCCATCTGAAAGGATCGAACACTGGGCAGTCCCATGTATCAGTGTCTGTTCTCCGAGCATGTTAAAGGCACCATAGGAATCATATAGATATTAGGGCAAGGTTCCTGGATTCTTATGAATTATTCCCTCTCTCTGGAGCAGCTCGTTTATGACCTATAATGTGGTGATGGGCCATTAAACAACAATTTTCCATTAATGAGACGATCATTGCTGGTCAAGTGAGATGTCTGACACTGTTAAGGGCTTTTCCATTAAAACCTACCAGGAAGGCACTTTTGAAATTGAACACAAATTTGAGTTTAAAGAGCCAAATTTCGGAAATTGATTTCACCCATAGATGTTTATTAAATTGTCTTTCTGGGGTCCCTGATATGTTTTAATGGAATACTCTAATGAGTAAATGTATATTTGTTTAGAGATAGGATACACTGAAGAGGTTCAAGGATGCAGAGGTAGATGTACTGTTGGCTACGGACCTGGCTGCCCGTGGTCTCGACATACACCGGGTGAAAATTGTGAGTAAACTAGTTCCAGAAATCTGGAATGTTGACTGTCTTGTTTAGACTATTTCTATTAAGAGACCATGTCAATTCCCAACTTTTGTTTTTAATTAAAATGCACATGTACATGTATTAAGATATCACACGTGTCAAAAGAGACCAAATGTGTTCTTCCCTTTAGTGGTCTTTTAATACAGGTGTCGCCTCATCTCTATTATAGACCATCTATTTTAAGAGACAACCATTTCCATTCCCGACTGTCATTTTTAATTAAAATCCACTTGTACTAAGAGACCACCTATGTTAATTAAAATACCAAATTTCGTCTTTCTTTTAGTGGTCCCTTTAATACAGTTGTCACCGTTTGTCCTTTTGTTGTACTAGCTTCAACTGCACAAACCAGGGCCTTACTCCATTTTGCACTTAGTTCGGGTTTAAACAACTTATTGACACAAATAATAAACAAATCATAGTTCAGTACCATACTTTGCTAAAGCTATGTACCTTTTCCCTGTTTGAAAAATGGTCTGAAAAATGCTCTTATTTTTCTACATTATTTCATCATGCGTTTAGGGGCCCCAGTTGGCAGGGGCCAAAAAAAACAAAACTGTTGTTCCGTATATAATAGATTGAGACCCCCATCCTACCGCCACCACACTACCATCGCCACCAATGGGATTTTTTTCTTAAACGAGATTTTAAAATGAACATGATAAATGGGGATCGAGGATAATGTTTATTCCCGTGATCATCTTCATCTCCGTTATTGTCTGACTACCATTCCCCATATATCACTTTCTGTGACCAAAATTAACAGGCTGTAAGCATATTATTTTTATTAGAAAGTCAAGCATGTCACCTTCTCCCTTTATCAGCCCGTGTACTTTTATTGTTCATGCTTTAACAGCATGTTTCATCAGTTCCTGTTTAGGCGTTCTCGTTAGCTCATTGAATAAAGTCTTGCATTTTAGAGATACAGACCTCTATCATGGGTTCACACTGTCAGTGGCATACATACCTCTATCATGGGTTCACACTCTGGCAGTGGCATACAGACCTCTATCATGGGTTCACACTCTGGCAGTGGCATACATACCTCTATCATGGGTTCACACTCTGGCAGTGGCATACAGACCTCTATCATGGGTTCACACTCTGTCTGGAATACATACCTCTATCATGGGTTCACACTCTGGCAGTGGCATACAGACCTCTATCATGGGTTCACACTCTGGCAGTGGCATACAGACCTCTATCATGGGTTCACACTCTGTCTGGCATACACACCTCTATCATGGGTTCACACTCTGGCAGTGGCATACAGACCTCTATATCATGGGTTCACACTCTGGCAGTGGAATACAGACCTCTGCATCATGGGTTCACACTCTGGCAGTGGCATACAGACCTCTATCATGGGTTCACACTCTTGCAGTGGCATACAGACCTCTATCATGGGTTCACACTCTGGCAGTGGCATACAGACCTCTATCATGGGTTCACACTCTGTCTGGAATACATACCTCTATCATGGGTTCACACTCTTGCAGTGGCATGCAGACCTCTATCATGGGTTCACACTCTGGCAGTGGCATACAGACCTCTATCATGGGTTCACACTCTGTCTGGAATACATACCTCTATCATGGGTTCACACTCTGGCAGTGGCATACAGACCTCTATCATGGGTTCACACTCTGGCAGTGGCATACAGACCTCTATCATGGGTTTACACTCTGGCAGTGGCATTCAGACCTCTATCATGGGTTCACACTCTGTCTGGCATACATAGCTCTATCATGGGTTCACACTTTGTCATTGGCATACAGACCTCTATATCATGGGTTCACACTCTGGCAGTGGCATACAGACCTCTGTATAATGGGTTCACACTATGTCAGTGGAATACAGACCTCTGCATCATGGGTTCACACTCTGGCAGTGGCATACAGACCTCTATCATGGGTTCACACTCTTGCAGTGGCATGCAGACCTCTATCATGGGTTCACACTCTGGCAGTGGCATACAGACCTCTATCATGGGTTCACACTCTGGCCACTGTCCCAATATGACTTTACATTTGTGACCAGGATATTAACCCCCACTGTTTTCATTTGTTTCATTTCAGTTTCTATTTGATCTTTTACTGTTTCTATTCTTTCTATTTGTTATTTTACTGAAAGGGGGCTGGTGTGACCCAGTGGATAGCACGGTAGACATTGAACCAGAGGAGCGGGGTTCAAGCCTCACTGGCACCACCAAACTTCATCGCTGTGTCCTTGGGCAAGACACTTTACCTTAGCTTCGTTCCTCAGATTGGGACGTAAACCCGGTGGTCCCTTGTATCGGAGTTAATCCTCCTTGCACATTGATTTGGCTCTCTTATGTAACCGATAATGTTTTGATGAGTCATTAAACAAAATTCAATTCAATTCAGTTCTTTGACTGTTTGCTATGTATTATAGATTATCAACTTGTTTCTATTTGTTCTTTGACTATTTGCTATGTAATATAGATTATCAACTTGTTTCTATTTGTTATTTGACTGTTTGCTACGTATGATAGATTATCAACTTGTTTCTATTTTTTATTTGACAGGGTTAAATTAAAGTTAACAAGAAGCCTTTGGGCTGCAGTATTTTAAACTCACCAAATATTTTTCACACCCCATTGGAAGATTAAAATATTGAATAATTCAATCATTAAATTTCTCTTACAAATTGCCGCCGTAAAAAATGTAAATTGGCACAAATTGTAAGTGAAATTATTACTTGTCGTCGAAAGTGTGTTCTGACAGACAGACAGGCAGGCAGGCAGATATTTCTATTGACTTAGATTTTTTCATTTACTTCTGTGATATATAGAATCTTACATTCGTAACCGAGTATAAATTCTTTGGATAAAATCAATAATACACTATAACACATAATACACAATAATAATCATGTAAGATCGTCTATATACTTAATTCATTGGAAAAGGAATCATAACCTGGTCTTATTAGAAAATCTAGGATAATCATGTGAAAATAAGCTTCCACCACCCTGCCAATACGAATCAGTTAATGTACCACTGTTTTGAGAGATAAAGTAAACATTGTCCTGGGTTCGGACAGGGAAAATGACCGAGAACAGTAAAATGTTTGTTTTTATTTCTATTAATCACTGATGATTTCTTTTTCGCCGCCCTCATTACAGATGTCAAATTGTCTGACATCCAGTGTCAGGGGTATACATAGTTCTAATACGTCAGTCAAGTCCAATTAACACATACTTGTCACAGACAGCTGGCTATGACAGTCTTACCAGAGAGACTGAAGTAACTCAAGTAAATGTATTAGTTTCTAAAAATTTATTAATTGTAAGGACTCCAAAATGAATTCCAAAATATTCACCCCATTAAGAACAAAAAACATAACAAAGAACAAAAGTCAGAACTATCTATTAGTTTCTAAAAAGTTATTAATTGTACGAAAAAGTAAGGGAAACAATAAGATTTCAAATTTTGACTCCAAAATTGACTCCAAAATATTCACTCCATTAAGAACAAACGAACATAACAAAAAACATAAGTCGGAACTTTTTATTAGTTTCTAAAACGTTATTAATTGTACAGAAAAATATGACTCCAAATGTAGACTCCAAAAATTGACTCCAAAATATTCACTCCAAATTTGACCTCAAGGTCACTCCAAAATGTCACTCCAATTATTCACTCCACTCCACTCCAAGACTCCACACCAAGACTCCACTCTATATAATATACTATGCCACTGTTTTGAGAGATAAAGTAAACATTGTCCTGGGTTCGGACAGGGAAAATGACCGATAACAGTAAAATGTTTGTTTTTATTTCTATTAATCACTGATGATTTCTTTTTCGCCGCCCTCATTACAGATGTCAAATTGTCTGACATCCAGTGTCAGGGGTATACATAGTTCCAATACGTCAGTCAAGTCCAATTAACACATACTTGTCACAGACAGCTGGCTATGACAGTCTTACCAGAGAGACTGAAGTAACTCAAGTAAATGTATTAGTTTCTAAAAATTTATTAATTGTAAGGACTCCAAAATTAATTTTCAAAATAATCACCCCATTAAGAACAAAAAACATAACAAAGAACAAAAGTCAGAACTATCTATTAGTTTCTAAAAAGTTATTAATTGTACGAAAAAGTAAGGGAAACAATAAGATTTCAAATTTTGACTCCAAAATTGACTCCAAAATATTCACTCCATTAAGAACAAACGAACATAACAAAAAACATAAGTCGGAACTTTTTATTAGTTTCTAAAACGTTATTAATTGTACAGAAAAATATGACTCCAAATGTAGACTCCAAAAATTGACTCCAAAATATTCACTCCAAATTTGACCTCAAGGTCACTCCAAAATGTCACTCCAATTATTCACTCCACTCCACTCCAAGACTCCACACCAAGACTCCACTCTATATAATATACTATGCCGAATATTAATCACACACCCTTCGTGTGTAAATGTAATATCCTTGCGCTTGATGCAATGCATTTTTGACGAATATTGACTATCACAGACGACTTGACATTGTTATATTAAACTTTTATCCAAAGAATAAATTCTTCATCAAACCCAAAAGCTTTTAAGGTGTCATATAAATATGACCAAGAGAGTTTATCAAAAGCTTTTTCTTGGTCCATGGAAATAAAAACTGCTGTTAAGTTTTTTTGTTCAATAGAATCAAAGACGTTACGAAGTAGATGAGAATTATCAAAAATAGTCCTCCCTTTAATGGAACAAGTTTGACTGATGCCAATGATTTTAGATAATACACTGCCTAAACGTTTACATATAACTTTGGAGAGCACCTTCCTATCTACATTCAATAAGGAAATTGGCCTATAAAACTTCATATCAGATGCATTTGATGTATCATTGCATATTAAAGTAATATATGATAACTTTTGGGACTCTTGACATTTCCCCAAAATCATAAACAATTTGAAAAATTGATTCTAAAATATCACCAAAGATATGAAAAATTTCAAGTAAAAACATCTTGTTAAACCGTCACTACCTGGTGATTTATTTGGTGACATGTCCTTAAGGCTATGCAAAATTTCATCTTTCGAAATACTACGTTTTAATCAAATATTATCTATTCCACTTATCTGTGGTAAATTTGAAAGAAAAGTATCATTAAGAGTTTTATCAACATCTTCTTCTGTATATAATTGCTTGTAGAAATCTCTAAAACAAGTTAAAATATTTTTTGAATCATGAAAATTAACATCATTATGTTTAATATTCGTTATGGTTTTATTTAAACTCTTAGTTTTTTCTCTGTGAAAGAAGTAACTTGTAGGATTCTCTTTTGAAGTTAAGATATTTGCTTTGCTTCTAATGATTGACCCAGCTTGTAACTTATTTTCAATAACTTTTATTCTTGACTTAATTTGCTCTTTTAAATATAATGTATTTTCCTGAACTAAGTTTAAGTTCTGATAATCTTTTTTAAGTTTTTTGTATTCCCCATGTGATTCTTTGTTTTTATCTTTACTGTAATCAATACAAAATTCTTTAATTTTAATTTTCATTGCATCCCACCATTCTAAGGTGATAGTATCTGTCCTACTAATAATATCCCAATAATATTCAAAAGTATTTAAAAAATCTTTATCTTCAAGTAATGTATCATTAAACTTCTTATTGGGACTTTCCAAAAGACAAACCTTTATTAACGTTAATTTTTAAAGTAACAAAATCATGATCAGAATGTGAACACGGTAAGATCTCAGAATTAACTACAGCATCTTTAAGTGTGTTTGGAATGTAAAATCTATCCAATATACAGCCTATATAGGAATACTTACTGTTATCTGAACTATTTTTTCTAGCCCATGTTACGGCCTTTTTGGTAGGATATAAATATCTAAAAGCATCAACTAATTCATGCTTATCTATTATAGTATTAAATATTTTTTATCCGTCAATACCTCTATTTAAATTTCCTCCTATTTTGTCTAATCTAGTGTTCATAACAAAATTAAAGTCCCCATTTAAGATCAATTTTTTAGCAGTAACTAAATGTGGAACTAAATCGTTAAGAAATGAATTTCTCTCCTGTGGGTCAGTAGGAGAATAAATATTTACAATTCTATAATTAATAAACTCATTTACCGAAAAATCTACATGTACAAGTCGACCATCAAAGTCCGTATGAAAATTAGTAACTTTTATACTTTTATTACACATCATAATAACAGTGCCTCTAGAGTCCGAAGAGCCATAACTCCAATAACACTGTTTTTGTAAATGAAAAAACGATTCAATTTTCTGTGATAGAAAAAAATTATCATTATGAGTCTCCTGAATACACAATATGTCAACTGAATTTTGTTTTATATATGACTTTAGAAAGTCTTGTTTTCTCCTCAATCGAAAACCGTTTATATTTATACTATAAATATTTAACTCCATGAAAAGCAATTCAAGTTAGGAAAACAAACGTATACAATGCACAAAACGCTAAAATCCCATTTGTAAACAAAAGAAATAATTCTCGACCGTCGCTGTGGCTCACGCATGGGTGGTTTTCCAACGATATAGATCTACTATCACTATTCGCGACAACTTTATTTCTTGGAAAAGAAAACATTAAATTCCTTTTACGGCTAAAATATACATTTAAATAATTCATTAGGATAGTATTTCAACAAAACGACGCGATTTAAAAGTGCACGCGTACGGAGTGTGTACTGGGTAATGTGTAGACTAGTACCATGTAAGGCACAATGAACAAAGGAACGTGTAGTACGATACAAGCTACACATTGTGTACATTTCTACGCACAGTTTATACGAGTTCAATGAGTAGGCGATATATGTAAACAATGACATAATAACATATGACAATATAAGCCAGGCAATTAAACAAGTTGCCTTATAACTACATGTAAATCTGTGACCCCCGGGACCGGGCGAAATTTGACCATAAGATCACCATTTGAACAAAATAAATTGGTAGAGATCGATACTCTTATGCTACATGCATCGTATTAGACCTCTAGCTCTTGTAGTATCAGAAAAAGAATATTTGTATGGACTTTCCTATAGAACTCTTTGTAAAACTTTAACCCAAGAACCGGGCCATACTTGGACACAGAGTCACGATTTGAACAAAAGTCGTAGAGAACCATAAGCTTGTATAATATGCAAAATAGTAAACCTCTGGCTCTTGTGTTTTTTTAAAGAAGAGATTTTAAAGATGTTTCTATATGACTCTATGTAATTATATGACCCCTGGGGCGGATCCAGATATGACCCCAGGGTCAACATTTTAACAAACTTGCTAGTGGACCATAAGCTTATGCTTCATGCATAATATGGGACCTCTAGCTCTTACAGTTTTAGAGAAAATTATTTATTTTTTAAAGATTTCCTATATAACTGTATGAAACAATGTTACCCCCGGGGCTGGGCCATATTTGACCCTGGGGTCACCATTTTATAAATACTTGGTAGAGGACCCTAAATGTATAATACATGCAAAATATTAGACCTGTAGCTCTTCTAGTTTCAGCGAAAACGATTTTTTAAAAAAACAAGAGTTTTGCTTAAAAGGGGGAGATAACTCTAATAACAGGAATCAGCTACCCTGTTCACACTGCTATCATGGATTTTTTGTTTCTCTACAAGGTACTCAATAACCTGGTACTAGTAAGAATTTGTCCCTTGAGATGGTAACAAAAAATTATATGGCTCACGGTCTAAAAGGAATGATACATACAGGGCTCCAAGAATATGATAGCCCGACGCCCGGGGCTAGTCCAATCTGAATCCGGGCTAGTCTCTCTTTCAAAAATGGTTGCCCGTCGGGCTAGTCTAAAAAAATCTCGGGGCAATCAAAAATACAACCAGAAATTGAGTTTTATTGCGTGTAATTTGCAGCCGTATTTGTTAAAAATTATCTCCCTTCATTAAAGTTCATCAATTTGAAAGCGCGTATTTCATTGGTTGATTACATGATTTGAACCAATCGCATTACAGCTTTCATATTCACGCAAATTTGTCACTTTGGACAGAAGAAGAAATATCATTCAAATATTAATAGTTTGAATGTAGATTTCGTTTTAATATACTTTTTTTCGATGAATTGCTGTATATTCTTTTCCTAAATAGCAAGTCTGTATCTTAAAAACGCTTAACAACGAACGCTTATTCACAAATGCAAGCTGCTAAATAACACCGGGAACGCGCACCTGTTTTAGATGGTTTAATGTGCGGGACCCGGAACGGTTTTTGACGTGATTTGCGGCGCGATCCTAAAACTGTAAAAGAAAATAATATTGTTTTAGTTATGTGATGCAATGGATATGAAAGGAAAATAGAACCTTCTAGTTTGATTCTAATCACATGTGTATTATTAATTAATTAAATAAAACAAAGTAAAAATGAAAAACATTTGATATCGACAAAATAATGTACCGGCAACTATTCATTGGTAATAATAATTTCGGGGCAAGTTAAAAAAAATTAAGGGCAAGTGACTTTTCAGTCAGGGCAAGTGGACTTTTGAAATCTACTTGCCCTGGGCTATTCCCCAATTTTAATTTTTTGGAGCCCTGACATAAAACTCCGAGAAGCTACCCTAATCTTACTTACGAATACATTTTCCTGCGATTAGCAAATTGTTCCAAGGATAGACTCCGGTGTACATTCCGGTTCGGACGAGAATAAAGGCACATGTTTTACTCAATAATACTCAGAAGAAATTGACTTGCGGCGATAAGGCTTCATCCGGGTCAAATGCAACGTGCTATCAAGTAGACCACGCCAGCCCTCTTGAAGTGTACGAGTTCCTCGCCGATGTTTGGAAGGTGAAAACTCGTTAAATGTGAAAATCTTTAAAATATCCCAGCACATTGTTTTTTTCCATAAGTTGACCCACACACAAACCCCACCCATTGAAAATGTCGCAGCTTTATCTTCCACAGAGCTTATGCCGTGGTGCGGCGTCCGTCGTCCGTCTGTCTGTCCGTATGTCTGTCAGTCTGTCCGCAAACTTTTTTTTGTAGCGACTTCTCCTCTGAAACGACTAAATGGATTTTCATGAAACTTTACAGAAATGTTGCCCATGAAGTCTAGTTGATCCTAGCAAAAAATCATGTTGATGTGAAATCCAAGATGGCCGCCAAATCTAAAAATAGGTTTTTAAAAAACAAGTTTGTAGCGACTACTTCTTGAAAACTCTAAATGATATTGATATGAGACTTTTTCTAAAATGATCAGCATGACATGATGTTGGTCCTTGTCAAAAATCGTTTTGATTCGACGTTAAACATGGCTGCCAGCGGCCATCTTTGTTTACATAGAGTTATATAATGAAAAGTTGTAGCGACTACTCCTCTGAAACTACTTGGCGGATTTCATGAAACTTTTCAGGAATGTTGCTGTTAATGTCTAATTGATTCTAGCAAAATTTCAGATCAGCCAGAAATTCAAGATGGCCGCCACAGCTAAAAATAGATTTTTAAAAAATAAGTTTATAGCAACTACTTCTTGAAAACTATAAGTGATATTGATATGGGACTTTTTCTAAAATGATCAGCATGACATGATGGTTATCCGAGTCGAACATTATTTTGATTCGACGTTTAACATGGCTGCCAGTGGCCATCTTTGTTTACATAGAGTTATATAATGAAAAGTTGTAGCGACTACTCCTCTGAAACTACTTGACGGATTTTTATGAAACTTCACAGGAATGTTGCTCTTGATGTCTAATTGATCCTAGCAAAATTTCAGGTCGGCCGAAAATTCAAGATGGCCGCCATGGCTAAAAATAGATTTTCATAATACAAGTTTGTAGCGACTACTTTTTGTAAACTTTAAGTGATATTGATATGGCACTTTTTCTAAAATGATCAGCACAACATGATGTTGGTCCTTGTCAAAAATCGTTTTGATTCGATGTTAAACATGGCTGTAAGCAGCCATCTTTGTTTACATAGAGTTATATAATGAAAATTTGTAGCGACTACTCCTCTGAAACTACTTGACGGATTTTCTTGAAACTTCACAGGAATCTTGCTCTTGATGTCTAACTGATCCTAGCAAAATTTCAGGTCGGCCGGAAAATCATGATGGCCGCCACAGCTAAAAATACATTTTCAAAAAACTAGTTTGTAGCGACTACTTCCTGAAATCAAAATCAATCAGTAGAGCTTCAAGGTCATTGACCTCTTGTTTTAAGATGTATGTTTGCAACTACCGACTAGGATCCTGTGTCAGAAGCAAACAGGATCCGGTGCCATGAGCAACCAGGATCCGTTACTTTGCAATGCACAATCTGGCAATCGATAGATATTATGTATTAAAAACGTCCAATGGATGTTATGGCTGAACATACATAATTCCAGACATAGCATATGCCAATAGCAGTCACCATTTTTGAAATAAACACAATTGTCTTAGAACTAGACGTACTTCCACGCGTCGGTGTGTAAACAGCGCGCGTTCTTTCACATCTAAAACACTGTTTTTATAACCCGTTCTTCATGAATTCAGACACACAAATGCATCTAGTGTTACGTGGGTGCGATCATTTTTAAAAAGTGTCTTATTGTAAAGTAATATTAAATATTTTTTAACGGTTTACGTGTTTTTATCCGCCAGGGTCCTTTACACAAGGTAACGCTGTTTTGAGCAGCCAGTGTCCGTTATGTCTGTCCACCGTGAATATAAACCATTGCTTTTCCAGGTCCGTAGCTACACTGGGGCACACAGAGGTATTTGCCTTGGTTGAATTTTGGGAATGTACATACTTTACATAAAAACAACTATATACTAGTATATAAGGACCCTGGGGGAAATGCAACACATTGAAGGAAATTAAAACAAAATCTAGGGTGGAGAGGGAGGTTAATGCCACCGGACATCAACATAAGGGATATGACTCGGTTAAATTTCAGGGCTGGTTACGGGCCTGTTTTCATTTAAAATTACTTTACAAATCAATAAACTTAGGAAAGGTTAATTACTAGTATTTGATACTAAAACTTTCTGTTTTTAGTTAACACTTACCCTGTCATACAGACGGAAGCTGACAGCTTTCATACTGTCTTTGATTTTGAAATAATATCAATCAGAATGTTAATGTTCAGATTGCCAATTCATACATTTGTGTTGCATTTTTGTTTGTTTTGTGAAAACATCAATATTGGAGCCCACCCCGAAATTGTGGTGAATTGGGGTGTGGAGTCCTCCGGCTCTTACGCCTATGTTTTATCCCTCCCTCCCTCTGTTTGACTCTCTGTCTCTCTCTGTCTCTGTGTCTCTCTGTGTCTCTCCATCCATTTTATTTTCAATTTCAAAAGTTCAATTCATTCATAAATTAAGAGGAATTCATTAAAACTATGTTGATTTATAATCTACTAATATGTGTAAACTATGCATGCATAACTTCACATAACAAATACTATAACTCCATCTTTACCATTAGTTACGAGCCTCTACCAATATTCCAATTTCGATAAACAATGTCTCCCTTGTGTTTTGTGTCAATATACACTGCACACACACACACACACACACACATAAAAATGGAGGATTATTTGTATATAATAGTTTCTTTGATGCAAGGCGGTAGTTGGAAAGGGTCTTTGTTAAAAGGCCGCTACGTTTGATTATACACTCAAGTGATATGAAAACGCAACACGGGAATTTCCGCTATATATTGTATATACTGCACACTTAATTGCACATAATAGTCCAAAGAAATCCCAAGATGTTTTTTTAAAAAAAAGTTGCAGTTAACGAAAGAAAGGACACAACTGTGATGTTGTAGACGTTTTAATTACACTACACTTTGTAACAAGAACTTCATCAATGTTGAAGTTGCTCTTCGAAAAATTGAGCTAGTTCAGTACTGTATTTAACGTAAATAGTTTGCAAAATTTTGCATCCTAAGTTTGCTCACATGATTGAGCCAAACGCGTACTCTGTGAATAATGAAACATTGCAGGAATACTATTTGCTGTATTATTTGTTGTTTTAGTATTTTTTCCAAAAGGAAAGGTCTTACGTAGCCATGTACCATTCGATTAAAAGCAGCATATTGTACATACAATATATAGCGGAAATTCCCGGGTTGCGTTTTCATATCACTTGAGTGTACTTCTGATTTGTTGTCCTTCTATTTTTCTTGGAGCCATATTCGAACCTACGACATCCAAACTATGAGAGTTTATTTTCACCGCTGGGCTATTGCGGCTGAGCCTCTATTTGTTCATATTATAACACCTTTATTTGAGTAATAGACAAAGGGAAGTTGTGTTTTAGTGTAAAGGGAAATAACTGAAAAACGTCATACTTACGAAACGAATACGGACATTCCCAGGAAACTGGCAATCCGTTCTTCTACTCAACTTTTCGGTACCAACTCAGCTGGCAAATTTTAAACGCTACTACCTTTTAGGTATATCTTAGTAAAAAAAAAATAGCCAGTATAGTATTCTGAAGCGGTAGCTTAACACATTATTTTTTTGCAAAACATGCAAATTTGAACAAAAATCGCTAAAAACTGGAATAATTTTTAAAATATGTTTATAATTGCAGTAGGGAGCTGAAGCTGCTGAATAAATAAAAAATAATGTTTGAAATGAACACAATACATACAGCTTGCCATTTTGGGGGAAATCAGCAAAAAAAGCATACAAATCGCTGATTTTTGGAATAATTGTATTAAAAAATAATTTACACTTCCAATTAAACAAAATAGAAGTTTTTAAAGTGTTTTCATTAATCTAAAGATATCCTGAGATATAAGTAAAATTCTAAAGGATCAGAGATTTGGAAAAATTGGGATATTTTGGGTCAAAAGTTGCACATTTGAACCAAAATCACTAAAAACGGGATTGCTTTTAAAAAAATAATTCTCTTTAGCGAATTAGTAAAATTAGTCCTTAAAGTTATCTGTGACATACATGTTCATGAAAACAAATATTTGAAATGAATAAAATATATAAATCTTGAAATTTTGAGTTAAGAAATTTATAAATTATATTTTTCAAATAAATATTTTACACATTGGAAACGATTTTTTTTTTGATAATTTTACTGGGAACGTTTTGGAATATTCTTAAAACTGTACAGTTGGCATTATTTATAGTTTTTATACCAAAAAGTTTCTTTGATTGTTCCATGCAGTTTTGATCTGAGAAATTTATTTTTAAGTGATAATATTTTTTCTGCGATCATTCAGTGAAAAAGCATAATGAAGATGTATGCTCTACGGCAGAACATCCTGCTACTAGTATATAATTTCCCGCATGTACAGCAACAACAATGGTTGCTTATTAAAGGCAAGTCGAAGAAAAGGCGATATATTCAAACTGAAGCTGTTTTCAACAACCTACCAATGATATCAGGTCTTTGCCATTTCATGCGTTAACATAATGCAGAACCACTTCCTTTGCAAACCTTTGCAAACCACAACAAGCGGGCACCATGGAAGGTATTTAAAGCGCACCATAACCTATTTAGCGACTTAGGGAGACCTTACAGCAAACACCAGAAAATTTTCATTTTGCCTGTAGAATCTATAATGTGCAACTGACAGAATATGTAGCCTTTTTTACTCAGAAGGAAGGAAGGATATCTCTGTCTCCATGTAAATCTGTGATACTGTGGAGGAAGGAAGGATATCTCTGTCTCAATGTAAGTCTGTGATGCTGTGGCGGAAGGAAGGATATCTCTGTATCAATGTAAGTCTGTGATGCTGTGGCGGAAGGAATGATATCTCTGTCTCCATGTAAGTCTGTGATGCTGTGGAGGAAGGAAGGATATCTCTGTCTCCATGTAAGTCTGTGATGTTGTGGTGGAAGGAAGGATATCTCCGTCTCAATATAAGTCTGTGATTCTGTAAAGGAAAGAAGGTTATCTCTGCCTCAATGTAAGTCTGTGATGCTGTGGAGGAAGGAAGGATATCTCTGTCTCCATGTAAGTCTGTGATGCTGTGGAGGAAGGAAGGATATCTCTGTCTCAATGTAAGTCTGTGATGTTGTGGAGGAAGGAAGGATATCTCTGTCTCAATGTAAGTCTGTGATGCTGTGGAGGAAGGAAGGATATCTCTGTCTCAATGTAAGTCTGTGATGTTATGGAGGAAGGACATCTCTGTCTCAATGTAAGTCTGTGATGCTGTGGAGGAAGGACATCTCTGTCTCAGTGTAAGTCTGCGATGCTGTGCAGGAAGGAAGGATATCTCTGTCTCAATGTATGTCTGATGCTGTGCAGGAAGGAAGGATATCCCTGTCTCAATGTTAGTCTGAGATGCTGTGCAGGAAGGAAGGATATCTCTGTCTCAATGTAAGTCTGTAATGCTGTGCAGGAAGGATATCTCTCAATGCAAGTCTCTGATGCTGTGGAGGAAGGACATCTCTGCCTCAATGTAAGTCTGTGATGCTGTGGAGGAAGGATATCTCTGTCTCAATGTAAATCTGCGATGCTGTGCAAGAAGGAAGAATATCTCTGTCTCAATGTAAGTCTGATGCTGTTCAGGAAGGAAGGATATCTTTGTCTCAATGTAAGTCTGATGCTGAGGAGGAAAGAAGGAAGTATATCTCTGTCTCCATGTAAGTCTATGATGCTGTGGAGGAAGGAAGGTTATCTCTGTCTCAATGTAAGTCTGTGATGCTGTGGAGGAAGGAAGGTTATCTCTGTCTCAATGTAAGTCTGTGATGCTGTGCAGGAAGGAAGCAATGTAAGTCTGTGATGTTGTGGAGACAGGAAGGATATGTCTATCTCAGTGTAAGTATGCTGTGGAGGAAGGACATCTCTGCCTCAATGTAAGTCTGTGATGCTGTGGAGGAAGGATATCTCTGTCTCAATGTAAGTCTGCGATGCTGTGCAGGAAGGAAGGATATCTCTGTCTCAATGTAAGTCTGTGATACTGTGGAGGAAGGAAGGATACCTCTGTCTCAGTGTAAGTCTGTGATGCTGTGGAGGAAGGAAGGATATCTGTCTCTATGTAAGTTTGTGATGCTGTGGCGGAAGGAAGGATATCTCTGTCTCCATGTAAGTCTGTGATGCTGTGGAGGAAGGAAGGTTATCTCTGTCTCAATGTAAGTCTGTGATGCTGTGGCGGAAGGAAGGTTATCTCTGTCTCAATGTAAGTCTGTGATGCTGTGGAGGAAGGAAGGATATCTCTGTCTCATTGTAAGTCTGTGATGCTGTGGAGGAAAGAAGGAAGGATATCTCTGTCTCCATGTAAGTCTGTGATGCTGTGGAGGAAGGAAGGTTATCTCTGTCTCAGTGTAAGTCTGTGATGCTGTGGAGGAAGGAAGGTTATCTCTGTCTCAGTGTAAGTCTGTAATGCTGTGGAGGAAGGAAGGATATCTCTGTCTCAGTGTAAGTCTGTGATGCTGTGGAGGAAGGAAGGTTATCTCTGTCTCAGTGTAAGTCTGTAATGCTGTGCAGGAAGGAAGCAATGTAAGTCTATGATGTTGTGGAGGCAGGAAGGATATGTTTATCTCAATGTAAGTATATGATGCTGTGGAGGAATGAAGTATATCTGTCTCAATGTAAGTCTGTGACGCTGTGCAGGAAGGAAGGATATCTGTGTAATGTAAGTCTGTCATGCTATGGAGGAAGGAAGGATATCTATATGTGTCTATGTAAGTCTGTGATGCTGTCTCTGTCTCAATGTAAGTCTGTGATGCAGTGCTTGAAGTAAGGATATCTGTCTCAATGTAAGTCTGTGATGCTTTGGAGGAACGAAGGATATCTGTCTCAATGTATGTATGTGATATTGTGCAGAAAGGAAGGATATTTTTGTCTTAGTGTAAATCTGTGATGCTGTGGAGGAAGGATATATTTGTCTCAATGTAAGTCTGTGATGCTGTGCAGGAAAGATATCTCTGTCTCAATGTAAGTCTGTGATTCTGTGCAGGAAGGATATCTCTGTGTCAATGTAAGTCTGTGATGCTGTTGAGGAAGGATATCTCTGTCTCAATGTAAATCTGTGATGCTGTGGAGGAAGGATAGCTTTGTCTCAATGTAAGTCTGTGATGCTGTGCAGGAAGGAAGGATATCTGTCTCAATGTAAGTCTGTGATTCTGTGCAGGAAGGATATCTCTGTCTCAATGTAAGTCTGTGATGCTGTGGAGGAAGGATATCTCTGTCTCAATGTTAGTCTGTGATTCTGTGCAGGAAGGATATCTCTGTCTCAATGTAAGTCTGTGATGCTGTGGAGGAAGAATATCTCTGTCTCAATGTAAATCTGTGATGCTGTGGAGGAAGGATACATTTGTCTCAATGTAAGTCTGTGATGCTGTGCAGGAAGGAAGGATATCTGTCTCAATGTTAGTCTGTGATTCTGTGCAGGAAGGATATCTCTGTCTCAATGTAAGTCTGTGATGCTGTCTCTGTCTCAATGTAAGTCTGTGATGCTGTGCAGGAAGAAAGGATATCTGTCTCAATGTAAGTATGTGATGCTGTGGAGGAAGGATATCTTTATCTCAATGTAAGTATGTGATGCTGTGCGGGAAGGAAGGATATCTGTCTCAATGTAAGTCTGTAATGCTGTGCAGGAAGGATATCTCTCAATGCAAGTCTGTGATGCTGTGCAGCAGGGAAGGATATCTCTATCTCAATGTAAGTCTGTAATGCTGTGCAGGAAGGAAGGATATCTGTCTCAATGTAAGTGTGTGAACTTGTGGCAGAATGAAGAATATCTGTCCCAATTTAAGTCTGTGATGCTGCGTAGGAAGGAAGGATATCTCTCTCGATGTAAGTCAGTGATGTTTTAGAGGAAGGTAGGGTATCTGTCTCAATGTACATCTGTTATGCTGTGGAGTAAGGTAGGATATTTGTCTCAATGTAAGTCTGATGCTGTGCAGGAAGGAAGGATATCTCTGTTTCAATTTAAGCCTGTGATACTGTGGAGGAAGGAAGGATATCTCTGTCTCAATGTTAGTCTGTGATGCTGTGGCGGAAGGAAGGATATCTCTCTCAATGTAAGTCTGTGATGCTGTGCAGGAAGGAAGGATATCTGTCTCAATGTATGTCTGATGCTGCGGAGGAAGGAAGGATATCTCTATGATGTTGTGGAGGAAGGAAGGATATCTCTGTCTCAATGTAAGTCTGTGATGTTGTGCATGAAGTTGGGGTTTCTCTCTCGATGTAAGTCTGTGATGCTGTGCAGGAAGGAAAGATATCTCTGTCTCAATGTAAGTCTGTGATGTTGTTGAGGAAGAAAGGATATCTCTGTCTCTATGTAAGTCTGTGATGCTGTGGAGGAACGAAATATATCTGTCTCAGTGTAAGTCTGTGATGCTGTGCAGGAAGGAAGGATATCTTTGTCAATGTAAGTCTGATGCTGCATTGGAAGGAAGGATATCATTGTCTCAGTGTACGTCTGTGATGCTGTGGAGGAAGGAAGGATATCCCGTCTCACTGTAAGTCTGTGGTGCTGTGGAGGAAGGAAGGATATCTCTGTCTCAATGCAAGTCGGTGATACTGTGGAGGAAGGAAGGATATCTCTGTCTCAATGTAAGTTTGTGATGCTGTGGAGGAAGGAAGGATATCTGTCTCTATGTAAGTCTGTGATGCTGTGCAGGAAGGAAGGATATCTGTCTCAGTGTAATTATGTGATGCTGTGCAGGAAGGATATCTCTGTCTCAGTGTAAATCTGTGATGCTGTGGAGGAAGGATATCTCTGTCTCAATGTAAGTCTGTGATGCTGTGCAGGAAGGAAGGATATCTGTCTCAGTGTAAGTATGTGATGCTGTGCAGGAAGGATATCTCTGTCTCAGTGTAAATCTGTGATGCTGTGTAGGATGGATATCTCTGTCTCAATGTAAGTCTGTGATGCTGTGCAGAAAGGATATCTCTCAATGCAAGTCTCTGATGCTTTGCAGGAAGGAAGGATATCTCTGTCTCAATGTAAATCTGTAATGCTGTGCAGGAAGGAAGGATATCTGTCTTAATGTAAGTCTGTGACATTGTGGCGGAAGGAAGAATATCTCTCTCAATGTAAGTCTGATGTTTTGGAGGAAGGTAGAATATCTGTCTCAATGTATGTCTGTGATGCTCTGGAGGAAGGTAGGATATCTCTGTGATGTTGTGGAGGAAGGAAGGATATCTCTGTCTCAATGTAAGTCTGTGATGCTGTGGAGGAACGAAATATATCTGTCTCAGTGTAAGTCTGTGATGCTGTGCAGGAAGGAAGGATATCTTTGTCAATGTAAGTCTGATGCTGCATTGGAAGGAAGGATATCATTGTCTCAGTGTACGTCTGTGATGCTGTGGAGGAAGGAAGGATATCCCGTCTCACTGTAAGTCTGTGGTGCTGTGGAGGAAGGAAGGATATCTCGTCTCAATGCAAGTCGGTGATACTGTGGAGGAAGGAAGGATATCTCTGTCTCAATGTAAGTTTGTGATGCTGTGGAGGAAGGAAGGATATCTGTCTCAATGTTAATTCTGATGCTGTGGAGGAAGGAAGGAAGGATATCTCTGTCTCAATGTAAGCCTGTGATGCTCTGGAGGAAGGAAAGATATCTTTGTCTCAATGTAAGTCTGTGATGCTGTGGAGGAAGGAAGGATATCTCTGTCTCAGTTTAATTCTGTGATGTTGTTGATGAAGGTAGGATATCTGTCTCAATGTAAGTCTGTGATGCTATGCAGGAAGGAAGGATATCTCTGTCTCAATGTAAATCTGTGATGTTTTAGAGGAAGGAAGGATATCTCTGTCTCAGTGTAAGTCTGTCCTGTTGTGGTGGAAGGAAGGATATCTCTCTCTCAGTGTAAGGCCACACAAAATTGATTACCTGGTTCTCAGGCCACTTTTTCTGAGAAGAGATGCGGGCGGGCCCATTTTTTTTTACAATTTTGCAGTGGTCAACAGACACGCGGGCGATTATTTTTTTTAATCCAAACTTTTAATTCCAATACATGTATTGATGCCAAATATCTCGAAATACATGTGCAATAACCAGTTGGATCAGCTCATCTCTATTGTCGATCATTACCTTATCATTTCTTCCCGACTTTATATGCTTCTTTCAATCACAATAAGTCTGTATATTTGTATTAGATTCAATCGACTCGATGGCACCGCCATTATTGCATGTTGTTGTGAGACTTTGTCGATTAGACGCTTGAATAAATCGCCTGTTCTGTAGCACCTAGTTCCAAGCGTCTCAAGCGTCTGACTCTCCGAGATTGGTACCCGTACGACTGCAACACTCACAAGCTAGCGAGCAGAGCGGCAGATAGTCGGCTGCACAGCAGTCTACCCACAAGGGGATTCCCCTGAGGTAGTTGCATGTAAAAACCGGAACGAACTTGGATGCGGAACTTTTTTCTCGAAATTTCAGTAGCGCATTTCCAATTTTTATTTTATTACTTTTGAGATAAAATCGGCAATGCGGCACCAAAAAAAGACATGCGGGCCGGCCTGAGAACCAGGTAATTAATTTTTTATGGCCTAAGTCTGTGATGTTGTGGAGGAAGGTAGGATATCTGTCTCAAAGTAAGTCTGTGATGCTATGTAGGAAGGAAGGATATCTCTGTCTCAATGTAAGTCTGTGATGTTGTGGAGGAAGGGAGGATATCTCTGTCTCAATGTAAGTCTGTGATGCTGTGGAGGAACGAAGTTTATCTGTCTCAGTGTAAGTCTGTGATGCTGTGCAGGAAGGAAGGATATCTTTGTCAATGTAAGTCTGATGCTGCATGGGAAGGAAGGATATCTGTCTCAGTGTAAGTCTGATGTTGTGCAGAAAGGAAGGATATTTCTGTCTCTGTGTAAGTCTGTGATGCTGTGGAGGAAGGAAGGATATCTCGTCTCACTGTAATGTAAGTCTGTGATGCTGTGGAGGAAGGAAGGATATCTCTGTCTCAATGCAAGTCTGTGATACTGTGGAGGAAGGAAGGATATCTCTGTCTCAATGTAAGTCTGTGATGCTGTGGAGGAAGGAAGGATATCTGTCTCTATGTAAGTCTGTAATGCTGTGCAGGAAGGAAGGATATCTGTCTCAGTGTAAGTCTGTGATGCTGTGCAGGAAGGATATCTCTGTCTCAGTGTAAATCTGTGATGCTGTGGAGGAAGGATATCTCTGTCTCAATGTAAGTCTGTGATACTGTGCATGAAGGAAGAATATCGGTCTTGATGTAAGTCTGTAATGCTGTGCAGGAAGGATATCTCTGTCTCAATGTAAATCTATGATGCTGTGGAAGATGGATATCTCTCAATGCAAGTCTCTGATGCTGTGCAGGAAGGAAGGATATCTCTGTCTCAATGTAAATCTGTAATGCTGTGTAGGAAGGAAGGATATCTGTCTTAATGTAAGTCTGTGACATTGTGGCGGAAGGAAGAATATCTCTCTCAATGTAAGTCTGATGTTTTGGAGGAAGGTAGAATATCTGTCTCAATGTACGTCTGTGATGCTGTGGAGGAAGGTAGGATATCTCTGTGATGTTGTGGAGGAAGGAAGGATATCTCTGTCTCAATGTAAGTCAGTGATGCTGTGGAGGTAGGAAGGATATCTGTCTCAATGTTAAGTCTGATGCTGTGGAAGAAGGAAGGAAGGATATCTCTGTCTCAATGTAAGCCTGTGATGCTCTGGAGGAAGGAAGGATATCTCTGTCTCAGTGTAATTCTGTGATGTTGTTGATGAAGGTAGGATATCTGACTCAATGCAGGAAGGAAGGATATCTCTGTCTCAATGTAAATCTGTGATGTTTTGGAGGAAGGAAGGATATCTCTGTCTCAGTGTAAGTCTGTCCTGTTGCGGAGGAAGGAAGGATATCTTTCTCTCAGTGTAAGTCTGTGATGTTGTGGAGGAAGGTAGGATATCTGTCTCAATGTAAGTCTGTGATGCTATGCAGGAAAGAAGGATATCTCTGTCTCGATGTAAATCTGTGATGTTTTGGAGGAAGGAAGGATATCTCTGTCTCCATGTATGTCTGTGATGCTGTGGAGGAAGGAAGGATATCTCTGTCTCAGTGCAAGTCTGTGATGCTGTTGAGGAAGGAAGGATGTCTCTGTCTCCATGTAAGTCTGTGATGCTGTGGCAGAAGGAAAGATATCTCTGTCTCCATGTAAGTCTGTGATGTTGTTAAACGGCTCATCAACACAGTACAGGTTATTTAGAGCCGCCCAAAAGAGAGGGGAAGGATACATAGGAATCCGGGAACCTGCCCAACTCTTATTATCGAATAGATTCCTATGGTTCTTTAACGTGCTCGGTTAATACGATACACGGGACCGCCCGGTTTACGTCCCCATCCGACTGACGAGGCTAAGGAAAAGTGTCTTGCCCAAGAACACACCGACGGAACTCAGTGGCACCACGGAGGATTGAACCCGGGGCCTCCGGTTACAAATCCGCCGCGCTACCGACTGCGCCACGCTAGCCCTCTGCTGTGGAGGAAGGAAGGATATATCTGTCTCCATGTAAGTCTGTGATGCCGTGGAGGTAGGAAGAATATCTCTGTCTCAATGTAAGTCTGTGATGCTGTGGAGGAAGGAAGGATATCTGTATCAATGTAAGTCTGTGATGCTGTGGAGGAAGGAAGATATCTGTCTCAGTATAATTCTGTGATGCTGTGCAGGAAGGAAGGATATCTCTGTCTCAATATAAGTCTGTGATGCTGTGCAGGAAGGAAGGATATCTCTGTCTCAATATAAGTCTGTGATGCTGTGCATTAAGGAAGGATATCTGTGTCTGATGCTGCATGGGAAGGAAGGATATCATTGTCTCAATGTAAGTCTATGATTCTGTGGAGGAAGGAAGGATATCTCTGTCTCAATGTAAGTCTGTGATGTTGTGGAGGAAGGAAGGATATCTCTGTCTCCATGTAAGTCTGTGATGCTGTGGAGGAAGGAAGGATATCTCCGTCTCCATGTAAGTCTGTGATGCTGTGCAGGAAGGAAGGATATCTCTGTCTCAATGTAAGTCTGGGATGCTGTGGAGGAAGGAAGGATATCTCTCTCAATGTAAGTCTTTGATGCTGTGCAGGAAGGAAGGATATCTGTCTCATTGAAAGTCTATGATGCTGTGGTGAAAGAAAGGATATCTCTCAATGTAAGTCTGTGATGCTTTTGAGAATCTTTTTAATAATGTATTATGTTTCAATGGGATCACTACAGTTGCATCTGGTTTAAAATATTTTAATAGTCCATTGAAACTTGTATGCGTTATTTTTATTTTAGGCATGTCAGGATGGGCATGTTTCTTATCGCGTATGCTCACAGCCAGTTATGAATAAGAGGTTACACAGCGAGGATTTCTTGTGCGCTGCAACCATACTCACATCTGGCAACAACTATGGAAAACTTGCCCTCTGGGCGCAGCACATGAATTTGAAATTCTTGTCATCCTTGTCCTTCACCGGAATACAGAGTTGTTACCTTGTGCCAGCTATTGACAGTGTGTGGGAGGAGCATTAGAGGGAGGTGGTCCTTCACCAGAATACAGAGTTGTTACCTTGTGCCAGCTATTGACAGTGTGTTAGAGGAGCATCAGAGGGAGGTGGTCCTTCACCAGAATACAGAGTTGTTACCTTGTGCCGGCTATTGACAGTGTGTGGGAGGAGTATTGGTCATTTTAGGTAACTAGCCAATCTTTTTTGTCTTCAGATTAGTAGAATAGGCTAGTTGCACGTGTAAGATGATATTTCGGACAGCGACCTCAGGTAGCTGTCAAAGTTGAAGGCTTATAGCTCCCATTAAACATGTCTACCACAAAGGGACCATGTGCCAGAGGTATGTGTCGCAATAATAGAATGGCAAATATTGGGGCTTTATATGTTGTACTGTCAGATAAAATGATAAAATAGAATATTTATTCCTTTTTATGTGGTCGTCATTTTTAGAGTTATTGTACTAATGTGGCCAAAGGTAATATGGTATTTAACTTGTTATATATCATACCAGAACTTCAACTTGAAAATGAATATGCCATTTACCTGACTTTGTAGGATTTAAGATTGAAATGATCCCTGAGGGTGAATTTATAGTAATATTTTATAACATTTGTCATACATATTTTCCAAAGGGGATGGACGTAATGATTCTCCTGGCTACTCCGCACAATACTGCTCGTATACCTTCATGGAGGACGAAACCAAAACAATACTAACTATACATACGCTAGACAAGCGACTAACTGACAGGAAATCGGCAAACCTGGAGAAATTAGGTTTCAAGAATAAAGTCACAGAGTTGAAGGGAATACATGTAGCTGTATCCATTACAGAAATTGTGACGGATGCCCATCTTGGAATAGGGGTACTAATGAGTGAGTCATCCATATATATAATTTGTTCACCTGACAATATGTTGAACAAAACCTCTGAAAAATGTTTCGCTACTGACTGCATATTATGTTCTAGCAGAATCTCCAGTAATTTTTCATACTATTCTCAATTGCTCGAAGATGATAGGACCTTTGTATGTTGATTACTCCTTTTTTTGATATTAAAATACTGAAGTTGAACAACAGTCATGGGATGACGAGTTATCCGTTGTCCGTCCGTTAATTTTTTTTTTTGTGGCAGTGTAATAAGGCCGTGATATATTTATCATTTCACGCTAGTTCAGTAAATATGACGGCTGAATCATTTTTCGTTTTTTTCCGTTCAGCTCGGAGTTCATTGTAATTGCCTGCTCGATTTCCGTAACTGTTCAAAATACTAGATTACAGAGGGAAAAAAGATGTAGTTTCACTATTCTGTGTCGTACGGAGAATACCGAGTCAACATACGCCAGAACATTATATATAGGCAGCTACAATAATAAAATATTTTTTATGAGGCCTCGTTGGAGTTGCGTGGTAAATAGGATCTCGCATTCATGCCTATTTAATATTGGATTTATTAAACTCGTTATATAAAACTGATATAGTAATGCTCGTCACAGCCTCACGTCTTATAATTAATTTACCGAACTCGTTTAATAAATTCAATATTAAACAGGCACTCATGTCCGATTCTCTATATATTTAATGTTGTTAATGGCGCATCAACACAGTAACTGTAATTTAGAGCTGCCCCAGAAAGAGTAGAGCCGATGAGGCTTGAATCGAGGTCCTCCTATTTCAAGTCCAATCTGCTTGCTATCCACAAGGCCACACCAGCCCCATTTCATTATAGAGGTTTAAAGTACAGATATATTTTATATGCCATTTCATGCTATTTTGATTTGACACTGGTTACATAAGTTTAGTTATTGTGTTTTCAGAATCGGAATACCCTGACGTTAAACACTCTTACGATATCTGGCACGCCGCAAAGAATCTAGGAAAGTAGATTGTGAAGGTTGGTAGAGAACAGACTTTATAGCTTTACAGAAGTTACTGCACTTTTAGCGTTTAGAGCAATTTTTTTGCTGCTAGCAAAGCAGAAGTTGAACATGGCTTAACTTGAAGCCACTATCCCGCCATCAACAGGGATGTTTTTACAACCGATGTACACCGTTTCTAAGCCTACTAATTATAACGTATATATATTTATATACCTACATATGTTGTGATTCTGAACTCTTATAACTATAAACACCTTAACCAGCCAGGCAACACAACACCCTATTGTGTTTCGAATTATGAGTTACCACCTCTTAATTAGTTTTGCGCATACTCAATTACAAGTATTGTAAGTATCCATGAATAAATCTAGACCTTTAATTGGCACATATGTATTATTTTATCATGTTAACACATGGATAGAGTTTAGAAAAACATTTTTTTCTGAAATGTGCCTGTTGTTGGTGGGATAGCGACTTTAAGATCATTGAACACGCTACCAAAATTTATGTTAAGTGTTTTGTTGAAGTGGTCCAAGGACATTGTTAACCACTTTTGGTTTTGTTGCAAGGAAGCAAGCACATACGCAGAATTTTATTGTAAGATTTACAAATAATATGCTTGCAAAGCTTTTTCCGTCCTCATATCTCCAGAGTCGCAATATTGTATGCAGTCATATCTCTGATTAAGCCAGGATGTACATGTGACCGGCATACAAAGACTATAATTCATTAGTCATGATTTTTTATGAATAAATACATTTTTTATAAGTTTAATATGGTTTCTTGTTTATAAAAAACAATATTGAAAGTAACCAGCAAATAATTTCGCATTGTAATTTTGGTTTGAGCAGGTCACTTGCTTTATTCATGCACAGTGATTACAAGTACTTTCATTTCATATGCAATATATAAAAAACAAAGCCAACTGCCGACTTTTTAAAATGTTCTTTGCTGTTATGAAATAACTTGGTATAAATTTCAGAATTTATGGCGAAGTCTTCTACAACACATAACCAAGTGGCGTCAATAGGTGCCTACACGGACCATTGACAGAGGAAGACCGTGACAAACCTTGGCTTAGCCCATCACAGGATGGAAAGGCCTTGAAAGCCATTACACAGGTGATTCTGGACAAGAGGCTGTTGAATCGTGTGGGGTACTATCTAAATTTCAGGTACAAGGATTATAAATGTTTGTATGAAGCCATAAACACATAAATCATAAAAAATGTTGAGGGTATGAAAGAATCGATAGGTTTGTAAAATGACTCAACAATTTTAATTTGATTCTATTCGTTTTTGTCTCTCCTTTTCGAAGAAAAAAAGAGACATAGGTGTTGCTTTTCTGGCGGCTGCGTCAACATTCAAGTTTTACGTTTAGGTCATTTTCTCACAATCTGTATACACAAGACCTTTCAAACTTTGCTTATAGTTGTATCTTGGGTTGTACATGGCAACGTGGCAAAGCAAATATGGAAGTGACCTTGACCCTCCGAGCAAAGGGCAGATAACTAAATAATATTTAGGTTCAACTTTTGCGTTTAGGTCACTTTTTCACAAACTGTGTGCACTAGACCTTTAAAACTTTGCTTATATTTGTATCTTGAGTGGTACATCGCAACGTGACAAAGCATGTGGCAGTGACCTTGACCCTCCAAGCAAAGGGCAGATAACTTAATAATTTTTAGGTTCAACTTTGGCGTTTAGGTTACTTTTTCACAAACTGTATGCACTAGACCTTTAAAATTTTGCTTGTATTTATATCTTGAGTGGTACATCTCAACGTGACAAAGCAAATGTGGAAGTGACCTTGACCCTCCAAGCAAAGGGCAGATAACCTTATAATTTTTAACTCTACTGACCAAGGGCCAGCAGAGCTTATGGGATGGCGAGTTGTCCGTCGTCAGTCCGTCCATCCTCCGTCGTTAACTTTTGTCTTGTTACCACTCTAGGGCCTTCATTTATCATCAGAGCTTTACCAAACTTTAACAGGTTGTTATTATCAATAAAAGCTCGGACAGGTTCGAAAACCAGCCAGATCGAAATCATTTCACCGGAGTTATGGCCCTTGTTTTGCTGAAAAGTGCCAAATTAAGCCTTGTGAACACTCTAGCACCTTCATTTATTATTTGATCTTTACCAAACATGCATAGATTTTTAATATCAATGAAAGCTCGGACAAGTTCGAAAACCAGCTAAATCGGATCAGTAACACTGGAGTTATGGCCCTTGTTTTGTCTGGAAAATGCTATTTTCTGCCTTGTGAACACTCTAGGGCCTTCAATATTAATCGGATCTTTACTTAACTTTGCCAGTGTCTTTATATCAATGAAAGCTCGAACAAGTTTGAAAACTGGCAAGATCGAAATAATTTCAATGGAGTTATGGCCCTTGTTTTGCTGAAAAATGCCATATTAAGCCTTGTGAACATTCTAGCACCTTCACTTATTACTTGATCTTTACCAAACTTGCACAGATTGTTATTATCAATGAAAGCTCGGACAAGAACGAAAACCAGCTAGATCGGACCATTAACAGCGAGTTATTGCCCTTGATTTAGTTAAAAATGCTATAGTTTGCCTCATTAAGACGATAATGGCTTCATTGTTCATCTGATCTTTACCAAACTTTATCAGATTGTTAATATCAATGAAAGCTCGGACAAGTTCTAAAACCATTCATATCGGACCAGTAACAGTGGAGTTATGATCCTTGATTTAGTTCAAAATGCTATATTTTGCCTCGTTAAGACTTCATTTTTCATCCGATCTTTACCAAACTTTATCAGACTGTTATTGTCAATAAAAGCGCGGTCAAGTTCGACAACCAGACAGATCGGACCAGTAACAGCAGAGTTATGGCCCTTTATTTTGTTAAAAATGCTTAAATTTGCCTCGTCTTATTCTCAAAAAAAGGAAGTTATAAAATCTGGTAAAGTTTGGCAAATATCAAATGCAAAACGAAGGCCTTATCGGCCTTCGTTTTGCATTTGATATTTGCCAAACTTTACCAGATTTTATAACTTCCTTTTTTTTGTATTATAATTGTTAGTTGTTGTTTTTTCTTTATTTGTTTTTTTATTTTTTTTGTTTTTTTTTGTTATTTTTTTGTTATTTTTTTTATTTTTAAATGTTTTTGTTTATTTTTTTTATTTTTTTTATTTTTTTGGCAAATATCAAATGCAAAACGAAGGCCCTATCGGCCTTCGTTTTGCATTTGATATTTGCCAAACTTTACCAGATTTTATAACTTCCTTTTTTTTGTATTATAATTGTTAGTTGTTGTTTTTTCTTTATTTGTTTTTTTTATTTTTTTTATTTTTTTTTGTTATTTTTATGTTATTTTTTTTATTTTTAAATGTTTTTGTTTATTTTGTTTATTTATTTTTTTTTTTTTATTTTTTTTTTTTTTTTTTTTTGCTCACTGTTGGACCAGTCGGACCAGTAACAGAGGAGTTATGGCTCTTGATTTAGTTAAACATGCTATATTTTGCCTCGTTAATACGGTAGGTCCTTAATTTTTCATCTGATCTTTACCAAACTTTACCAGATTCTTTAGTTATGGCCCTTGATTTAGTTGATAAGCTGTATTTTGCCAAAAACTTTCAAAAAAACGTAAATGGCAGTCTCTCGCTTCAGTGATGTTATAAGAGCCATGTTAGCCAGTAGAGCGTCCACAGGCCCTCTTGGGCCTCTTGTTACCTTCAACTTTGGCATTTAGGTCACTTTTTCACAAACTGTATGCATTAAGACCTTTCAAACTTTGCTTATAGTTGTATCTTGAGTGGTACATTGCAACGTGACAAAGCAAATGTGGATGTGACCTTCACCATCCAAGCAAAGGGCATATAACTTTAATTGTTACATTTACATAACTTTCTCAAAAACTATAATTATGCACTAGATGTTTTAAACCGAATTTATAGTTTAATCTTTGGAAGAAAAAATATTCTATTTTGACATAGTTCTGTTTTGGGTAGTGCATCTTTTTGGACGATTGGATTTCATCTTTGACCTTGACCTACTTTTTGGAGCTGATGATTTTTAGCTCTACTGGCCAAAGGCCTTCATTTTTCATCCGATCTTTACCAAACTTTAACAGATTGTTAATATCAATGAAAGCTCGGACAAGTTCGAAAACCAGCCAGATCGGCTAGGTAACAGCGGAGTTATGGCCCTTGATTTAGATAAAAATACTATAGTTTGCCTCGTTAATCGATAGGGCTTTCATTTTTCATCTGATCTTTACAATACTTTACCAGATGTTTTGCCTTTTTTTGTTTTTATTAGTATTTTTTATGTTTAATTTTTTTTTAAATATAATATATATGTTTTTTTTAGATTTCTTTTTTTTTTGTTTAATTTAATTTCATTTATTGATCGATTCATTTTTTTCCATTTCTTTTTTCTTTAATATATATATATTTTTTTTAATATTTTTTTTTTTTTTACATTTTTAGCTCACCTGAGCCGAAAGCTCACAGGTGAGCTATTGGGATCACTCTTCGTCCGTCGTCTGTCCGTCCGTCCGTCGTTAACTTTTGCTTCAGATAACTTCTCCTGAGAAACCCCTTGGTCAATTTTGACCAAACTTCACATGGATTATCCTTAGGTCAATGCATTTAAAATTTGTTAAAAGTAGGTCAGTGCGACTACTAAGATGGGCGCCGTTACTAAAAATAGTCGAAACCTTAAAAAATCTTCTTCTCAAGAACCATATGACAGATTTTGACACTTCTTTTTTAGAAATGATCGCCAACCCTTGTACTATCCAATTTCTTCAAATCAAGTCCCCGCGGTTAAAAATGGCTGCGTCTCTGGGGTTCAAAGTTTGCATATAGAGATTTTCCATGTTTTGGATAGACATATATAGGAAAAACTTTAAACAATCTTCTCTGAAAGTATAAGAGGTAGAGGTTTAATATTTTTAAATTTGACCCCGCCCCAAGGACCACAGTTTTACATAGACGTATATAGGGAAAACTTCAAAAATCTGCTTCTCTGAAACTACAAGAAACAACTCTTTAATATTTTGTATTTACCATCAGCTTATGGTCCTCTACCAAGTTTTTTCAAATGGTGACCCTGGGGTCAAATTTGACCCCGCCCCGAAGGTCACATGTTTTACATAGTCTTGTATATTGGAAAAAACTTTAAAAATCTTCTTCTCTGAAACAACAAGAGCCACCAAAGGTTTTATATTTTACATATACTATAAGCTTATGTTCTTCTACCATGTTTGTTCAAATGATTACCCTGGGATCAAATTTGGCCCTGCCCGAGGGGTCACATGTTTTACAAACACTTATATTATAAGGGAAAAACTTAAAAAATCTTATCTAGAATGGAAATGTCAATAAAAACTTTGACAAGTTTATAGTGACACCAAGATACTTTACTGACTTAATTGGTTCAAGAACGTGATCATGTAGAGTGTACTTGCGCAGTCAAAGAAATTAGGATTTGTGTTCACTAGCCCGAATTATTATATAATCATTTAGACTATTACAATTTCACAAGCCCGACTATATAGATTTTTAGATTTTTAGTTCTACTGTCTGTCGTCCGTTAACTTTTCTTCAAACGACTTCTCCTCAGAAACCGCTTGGCTAATTTTGACCAAACGTCACATGGATGATCCTTAGATGAATGCTTTTTGGATTTGTTAAAATTAGGTCAGCACTACATCCAAGATGGCTGCCATTACCATATATGGTCGAAACATTAAAAAATCTTCTTCTCCAAAACCGCTGGACAGATTTCAACAGTTTTTTGTCTCGCCTTTTCGAAGAAAAAAAGAGTTATAGGTGTTGCTTTTCCGGCGGCGGCGTCAACATTCAAGTTTTGCGTTTAGGTCATTTTCTCACAAACTATATGCACTAGACCTTTCAAACTTTGCTTATAGTTGTATCTTGGGTGGAACATCGCAACGTGACAAAGTAAATGTGGAAGTGACATTGACCATCCAAGCAAAGGGCAGATAACTTAATAATTTTTAGGTTCAACTTTTGCGTTTAGGTCACTTTTTCACAAACTGTATGCACTAGACCTTTCAATCTTTGCTTATGTTGTATCTTGGGTGGTACATCGCAACTTGACAAAGCAAATGTGGAAGTGACCTTGACCCTCCAAGCAAAGGGCAGATAACTTAATAATTTTTAGGTTCAACTTTTGCGTTTAGGTCACTTTTTCACAAACTGTATGCACTAAGACCTTTCAAACTTTGCTTATAGTTGTATCTTGAGTGGTACATTACATCGCAACGTCACAAAGCAAATGTGGATGTGACCTTCACCATCCAAGTAAAGGGCAGATAACTTAAATTGTTATATTTACATCACTTTCTCATGAACTATAATTCATAATAATGCACTAGATGAATTAAACCTACTTTATAGCTTAATCTTCGGAAGAAACCATATTCTATTTTGACATAGTTGTGTCTTGGGTAGTGCATCTTTTTGGATGCATGGATTTCATCTATGACCATGACCTACTTTTTGGAGCTGATGATTTTTAGCTCAACTGGCCAAGGGCCTCATTTTTCATCCGATCTTTACCAAACTTTAACAGATTGTTAATATCAATGAAAGCTCGGACAAGTTCGAAAACCAGCCAGACCAGTAACAGTGGAGTTATGGCCCTTGATTTAGTTAAAAATGCTATATTTTGCCTCGTTAATATGATATAGGGCTATCATTTTTCATCTGATCTTTACCAAACTTTACCAGATGGTTTGCCTTTTTTTTTTTTATTAATAGTGTATTTTTTTTATTTTTTTATTTTTAATATATATATATATATTATATATATATATATTTTTTTTTTATTATTATTTTAATTTTTTTTTTTAATTTTTTTTTTATTTATATCATTTTTTGTTTTTAAATGATTTTTTATTTATTGATTTTATTTTTTATTTTTTTTTTTATTTTTTTTTTATTTTTTATTATTGTTATTATTATTTTTTTTAGTTTATTTTTTTTTTAATATATACAGGGATGGAAACTAACTTTTAAAGCTTGGTTGCCCGAACGGGCAACCATCTTCTGGATTTTGGTTGCCCAGCTGAAAATTTATGAGCCCAGATTTTCTGTATTTTTCTTTTCGACACACTAACAAACACATTAACAAACATGATTTACTTTATTTAAGCCAAACAAAAAAAAAGGTGTGTTTCCTATTGCATGCTCTAGGGTCGGTAGGTAGGCATATTTATATTCTATAGTTCACTACAGTCTGATCATGGCCATTACAGTTACTCTGGCATGGTATATATTTCACTCTTTTCCTGTGAAAAATTCCCCTCTTAATATCTTTTTTATATATATATTAGAAAAATGAAGGCCCTAAAAGCTGACTAGTGCCCTTAAAGATTCGTTATTTGTATAACATCAAATACCCTAACGTTCGCGCTCCGTGAAATTAAAACGGGAGCCGCATTTTAGAATGTCCCATAACGGAAATGCGTCAATTTCCCAATATCCGGTTGACTTAAATTGCATTTCATCGTCGAATAAACAGAGTTGCGACTATTTACTGCATTTAATCGCTTAATAAACTATGTAAGAAATATTTTCTTTGTTGTTGTTTTCTACTGAAAAGTTATTCATCCCGCATTGACGAATAATGCCGATGAAATCGACTTTAGCTTGTCGAAAAAGCTAGTCGCCCGGGCGGACTACCAACTTATGAAATCTACTCGCCCAGCTTGAAATTTAGTCGTCCCGGGCGAACGGGCAACCGTTAGTTTCCATCCCTGTATATATATATATATATATATATATAAAAATATTTCTCCCCATATATAATTCTGCCTTGTGAACATGAATCTCTTACGAGATCCCAATTTCGAAAGTTGCCGTAGTGAGTTCAAATTCTCTCCCTTTATTATATATACCTGAATTCACAGCATCCCCAGATCCGGCACCTTTCATTGTCACTGTCTCAATATAGCTGTGTGTGGTTGAACGCTTAAATGTGGCCCACTCATATGAGCTATAATTGTATGTATGTATGCGTCTATATGTTAATTGTGCCTTCAGACGAGTGTGTTATGATGTAGAGATACAGTTTATCAACGTGTGTTGCAGCTACCTTTTTTAAGGAGTGAATATATACGTTTGATTTCTGTGTATCTCGTCATAGCTAGGCGCCCTGCCGTAGTTCGTCCGAAGGTTGTCTGTCCTTGGTAGTTCACAAATATTTCTCCCCATATATATATATATATATATATATATATATTTTTATTATTATTTTATTTTTTTTCATTTTTTTTTTTTTCATTTTTTTTTTTTTTTTTTTTTGTTATTTTTTTTTTATGTTTTTGTTTATTTGATTGATTGATATTTTTTTTTGTTGATTTTTTTCATTTTTTGATTTTTTGATTTTTTGATTTCATTATTTTTGGTGTTAACGCCATGTTAGCAGGAAGCATTGCTATGATTTGTAGTTGTGCCTATTGTGTTTTTTTCCGATTCATTGATTTTTGATGAAGTTATGGCCCCTTGACATTTTTTACTTTTAAATTTCTTGTCGGCGCTACTCCTCCTAAACGCCTTGTTGGATTTCGACGAAACTTGGCAGGAAGCATAAGTTAGATGTCTAGTTGTGCATATTGCGCTTTAGTTCCAGTTCGCTGATTTATGACTGAGTTATGGCACTTTGACATGTTTACTTTAAATTTCTTTATTGGCGCTACTCCTCCTAAACGGCTTGTTGGATTTCTGCAAAATTTGTCAGGAAACCTCTGTATGATGTCTAGTTGTGCAAAGCGTGGTATATCAATAAAATCTTGGACAAGTTCGAAAACCAGCTAGATATTGTAAGTAACGACAGGTTATGGCCCTTGATTTGTTGAAAAATGTATATTGTATTTTCCTTTGTTAAATTTGTAGTTACTTCATGTTTTATCTGATCTTTACCATTTTTGTTTAGAATGTTAATATAAACCCCCACCCATTTTTATGAAATTTCATTCATAGAAGAAGTGGGACAAATTAAAAATACCCATGCCAGACTAGACACAGCAGACTTATTGCCCATGATTACGAGGTGAGCGATCTAAGGCCATCCTATCCCTGTTGTTTTTGCAATGTTTAAAAAAAATGATGATTGGAATTTTATGTCGACAACCCTTGATATAAGAGCCGTTTTAGCCAGTAGAGCATCCACAGGCCCTCTTTGGCCTCTTGTTTTTAAAAGAATGGCATTTTTTTTTTTAAAAACAAATGCACTTAGATGTCATCTCAGCAAAAGCAAACGGCAAACTCCGTAGTTTTTAGTTACTAAAATTGTTACAAACTTTCATTTAAGCACCATTGACGTTTTTATTTTTAAGTCCAGCACCCATCAGGCGAGACATGTGAATCCACGGATTTCTTGTATTTTAAAATGATCGCCAACGCCTAGATTATCAAGTTTGTTCAAATAAAGTCCCCGGGGTAAAAAATGGCCGTGGGGGTCCAATGCTTGTATATTGAGGTTTTGCATGTTTTTCAAATAGACATATAGGAAAAAACTTTAAAAAATCTTCTTCTCTGAAACCACAAGGCACAGAGCTCTCATGTATTGCATTCAGCTTATGGTCCTCTACTAAGATTGTTCAAATAGTGACCCTGGGGTCAAATTTGTCCCGGCCCCGGGGGGTCACAGTTTTACATAGACTTATATAGATTTATTTTTTTAAATCTTCTTCTCGGAAACTACAACAGCCAGAGGTTTGATATTTTGCATTTACTATAAGCTTATGGTCTTTTACCAAATTTGTTCAAATGGTGACCCTGGGGTCACATTTGGCCCCGCCCCAAGGGTCACATGTTTTACATAGACATGTATAGGGAAAAACTTAAAAAATCTTCTTCTCTGAAACTGCAAGAGCCAGAGCTTTAATATTTTGCATTTGCTATAAGCTTGTGGTCCTCTACCAAGTTTGTTCAAATGGTGACTCAGGGGTCACATTTGGCCCCACCCCGGGGGTCACAGTTTTACATAGGCTTGTATAGGGAAAAACTGAAAAAAATCTTCTTCTCTGGAACCACATGGCACAGAGCTCTCATGTATAACATGTAGCATCAGTTTATGGTCCTCTACTAAGTTTGTTCAAATGGTGACCCTGGGGTCAAATTTGTCCCCACCCGAGGGTCACAGTTTTACATAGACTTATATAGGATTTTTTTTTTAAAAATCTTCTTTTCGGAAACTGCAAGAGCCAGAGCTTTAATATTTTGCATTTGCTATAAGCTTGTGGTCCTCTACCAAGTTTGTTCCATTTGGCCCCAACCCGGGGTCACAGTTTTACATAGGCTTGTATAGGGAAAAACTGAAAAAATCTTCTTCTCTGGAACCACATGGCACAGAGCTCTCATGTATTACATGTAGCATCAGCTTATGGTCCTCTACTAAGTTTGTTCAAATGGTGACCCTGGGGTCAAATTTGTCCCCACCCGAGGGTCACAGTTTTACATAGACTTATATAGGATTTTTTTTTAAAAAATCTTCTTTTCGGAAACTACAAGAGCCAGAGGTTTGATATTTTACGTTCATTATAAGCTTATGGTCCTTTAAAAAGTTTGTTCAAATGATGACCCTGGGGTCACATTTGGCCCCGCCCCAAGGGTCACATGTTTTACATAGACATGTATAGGGAAAAACTTAAAAAATCTTCTTCTCTGAAACTGCAAGAGCCATATTTTTTTGATTTTTTAAATTTTTATTATCTCTACTGGCCATCTTGGAAAACC
Source organism: Cyrtodaria siliqua (assembly GCA_037043455.1). Taxonomy (NCBI): domain Eukaryota; kingdom Metazoa; phylum Mollusca; class Bivalvia; order Adapedonta; family Hiatellidae; genus Cyrtodaria; species Cyrtodaria siliqua. The sequence continues at coordinate 80,045 of JAWPHD010011206.1, forward strand.
AGCCAGATCGGACCAGTAATGGCAGAGTTATGGCTCTTGATTTAGTTAAAAATGCTATATTTTGCCTCTTTAAGACGATAGTCAGTCGCTTCATTGATGTTATGAGAGCCATATTAGCCAGTAGAGCGCCCACAGGCCCTCTTGGGCCTCTTGTTTATTAGCCTAAATTAAAATTTACTAGTTTTTTACCTTCGGCTATTTTCGACCACTGCTTGAGGACAATTGATTATGCGTACTGATGATTTGAAAACCTTGAAATTATCTGAGTGGATAGCTATTTTCCATATCTGTTCCCACACTGCTAACTTGTCCTCAAGGGTCTTGAGCATCGATCAGCATCACTAAATATTTTTAGGTAGACTATCATATCATCTGCAAACAATCTTACCCTATATTTGAGACCTTCGGGAAGGTTGTAGATTTAGAAAAGGAACAAGCTGGGTCCTAGGACTCAGCCCTGAGGAATTCCGGATTCATCGAAGGCATGTTTAGATACTTCACCTCTACAAGAAGCTTTCTATCCAGGTTTTTACTTTTCCTGTGATGTATGTGATACCCCGCCATCCCCTCAAGCACACACAGTCCCCATCTGATCTTTACCAAACTTTGTCAGAGAGAGTTAAACTTAAAGAAACAGCTTATCGATGAGATTCAGTTCCTGTCGAATATTTGTATCTAATGACCGGATGTGAAATTTATGAATAGATCAGGTCTGATACAAATATCAAAAATATAGTCAAAATATCAAATTGAAGATGAATTTTAAGGCCTTCATTTTTGCATGAACAGAATATACAAATCTATGAAATCTAGGTTCCTTCATCATGTTCATAAATGTCTAAATAAACAAGCAGGTTAGATCCAAGCTCTTTACACTATTACAGTGCATTCATATTTTTTTGGGTTCTGATTTTGATCACTTCAGATAAAATAGGAAGTCAAAATGTCAAATTGAAGATGAGTTTAAGGCCTTCATTTTTGCATGAAATAATAAATGATTGACTTGTTTTACTATTTAAAAAATCATTGCTAAATATTTACACTGAAACGCTTTATAATATCTAGCCATGGAAGTGTCTAAACTTAATGACAGAACTTTCAGTCATATATTTTTTCGATGGTTATCCCAAAGCGTTCTTTCAAAAAGCACACAGTCCTGTATTTCAATGTCCATTTTCTTTTGTTTTTAGCTCTACTGGCCGAAGGCCAGCAGAAGGCCAGCAGAGCTTATGGGATGGCGAGTTGTCCATCGTCCGTTGTCCAACTTTTGCCTTGTGAACACTCTAGGGCCTTCATTATTAATCGAATATTTACGAAACTGTGCCAGTGTCTTTATATCAATGAAAGCTCGGACAAGTTCGAAAACCAGCCGGATCGGATAAATTTCACCAGAGTTATGGCCCTTGTTTTGCTGAAAAATGCCATATTAAGCCTTGTGAACACTCTAGCACCTTCATTTATTATTTGATCTTTACCAAACTTGCACAGATTGTTAATATCAATGAAAGCTCGGACAAGTTCGAAAACCAGCCAAATCGGATCAGTCACACTGGAGTTATGGCCCTTGTTTTTTCTGAAAATTGCTATTTTCTGCCTTGTGAACGCTCTAACACCTTCCTTTATTATTTGATCGTTACCAAACTTGCATAGATTGTTAATACCAATTATAGCTTGGACAAGTTCGAAAACCATCCAGATTGGACCATTTACATCGGAGTCATGGCCCTTGATTTTCTGAAATATGCTATATCTTGGCCTCATTTAGACGAAAGAGTCGAAGATCGGAAGAACGATTTCAACGAAAATTGTGAAAAAGACGACTTTTAATTATTGCTTGTTTGTTATTTATTTTATCAAAGATTTGTATATAATATCTAACTTTGTTTATAAACCTTTACAAAACCAGTTTAGAATTTACTTTATTGTAGAAATTCGTGTCGGTTATTGAAGGAAATGGGTGTGTTGAGCACAGTGGGTGGGGTATGGTAGGTAAATTGTAATGTAACTGAACGATACGCATTTGCAATTGTCTGTGTTCACATAGTCTTTGATATTGATAAGAATGCGTTTTGATAGTTTGTGCTTGATTATACCCTCTTATACCAAACATTCATTCTAAACTCTGTCCCAGTTGATTGTTTGTTAGGTTCTAGTGATTCATGGTGCTATGCTGGTTGGGTGAATTCACAGGGGCCGCTATGGTAGCCAGACAGGACTGATGATGAAGGCCTATCATGCAATTAGCGACTAAGAATATCTTCCTTCTGCCTTTCCTGTCCATTTCTACTCATTTTTTCTTCTCACTTTAAATTCATTAAGTATATTTGATATTAATTAATGCGCAACCAGCCCGCGTTGAAATCGTCAATTGTGACGGAAACGTGTACCATACAGATACAGACAGATTTACCATTGTTTATAAACCTAAAGTCTAGTAAAGGGACAATGTCCGTAACTTTTAGCTTATAAAACACAAAATAATTACGTTGACAAACGTAACACACTAACCATTATTCAATGTTTACTAAATAAAAAATTCAAAAAGCGGTACTTCTATTACACTATTACACTCGCAGGTTATAGGAATGCCTTATGGCTAAAACTTTATAAAATAGGCATAAATGGAAAGCTACTTAGAATAATAAGAGACATGTACTCTAAAGTAAAATCTTGTGTTAAAAGTTGCAATAGTTATTCAGATTTTTTCGAATGTTCAATCGGTCTAAGGCAAGGGGAGGTAATTTCCCCGATAATTTTCTCCCTTTTCGTTGAAGATTTAGAGTTATATTTACAAAATGATATTAGTTCAGGTCTTACTATCGACGATATTACTCTTATTCTTCTACTGTTTGCAGATGATATGGTTTTAGTAGGAAAATCACCTGATGATTTGCAGCAAAATTTAGATTTATTACTAGCTTATTGTAATAAATGGGGATTAGAAGTAAATTCCGTCAAAACCAAAATTATGGTTTTTAGGAAAAGGGGCCAATTAAGACAAAATGAGTCATGGACATATAATGACAACTTCTTAGAAATAGTTAACGATTTTAATTATCTTGGAGTTATTTTCAATTATACCGGAACATTTGTTTTAAATCAAGTAAGTTTAGCAGGGAAGGGTTTAAAGGCTTTACATATATTAATTGCTAATACTAAGAAGTTTAATTTTAAACCTAAGACAATGTGTCAATTATTCGACTCCTTTGTTGGATCCATTCTGAATTATGGTTGCGAAGCCTGGGAGTTTTCTAAGTCGAAAGAAATTGAAAGGATTCACTTAAAATTTTGTAAATATATTTTAAATGTTAAGACTTCTACTAGCAATGCGGGTATTTACGGGGAACTTGGGCGGTATCCATTGTATATATTGCGCTATGTTAGAATTGTTAAATATTGGTGCAAAACAGTTAACTCTGACAATATTATAATTTCTAGTATTTACAATAATTCCGTCAATAACATAGAAAATTGGCGTAATAATTGGGCTGGGAATATTAAAAAGCTTCTAAACGAGTATGGTTTTGGCTATGTTTGGAATAATCCAAATAGTGTTCCTTTGAAAACATTTCATACTGTTTTTAAACAGCGTTTAGTCGATTGTTTTGTTCAAAAGTGGAACAGCGATGTTGTAAATAATAGAGTTTTGTCAATGTATTTACATTTTAAAGGCAATTTTGAATATGAACCATATCTCGATATTTTGCCATATAAGTTGCGAATTGTTTTATCAAAACTAAGACTATCGTCGCATTCACTGCGAATTGAAACTGGGCGCTACGCACAGAACAGATTAGAAAGAAACCAACGTTATTGTACCATTTGTAATTCTAATGACATTGAAGATGAATACCATTTTGTTTTGATTTGTCCTGTATATGTTAATATAAGAAGAAAATACATTAAAAAGTACTATTATAAACGTCCAAGTGTTTTAAAATTCATAGAGCTAATGAAAACAAGTGATAAGAAAGAGTTGTTTAATTTATCTTGGTTTATAAAAGAAGCATTTGATTCTCGTAATGATTTATTGTTTAATCAAAACTAGGTTTATCCTCGAATGAAAACTATTATCAATTAATTATTTATGTTACTGCTTTTGTGATAATGAGAACAAAATTATTATTATTTTTTTATTTTTTTTTATTTAATATTTAATTAATTTGCGTAAGTTAAAGTTCAGTGTCATTTTCACATTTTTTATTCAATTATTTAATATTTCAAATTATTCAATAATACAATTTATTTGAAACTAGTGTGCAAAATTATGTTTTTGTTGTTTGTTTGTTTTGTTTATTCTGTCACGAATAAATGTTTGCATATTGATATGATGATAAACTTGTAAAGTTTAAATCAATAAAAAATATCTGTCTGTCTGTCTGTCTGTCTGGTAATAATAATTGAACGTCACAATAGACATACTTTATATGAAACCTAACACGCTAATGGATGTCACGTGACCAGCACAAAATGTAATTGTTTACAAATAATAAATATATTTTTTAGATTTTTAACTCGCGAATGTGTTACTACAGACTTATCTCTGTCTTTGCTCATGTATACATTTTACTGAATACATATCAGACAGTTATTTGGCTATGCTTAATATCTGCTTACTTACGGACAGTGTCCCTTAAAACTAAGCAAATTATTTTCAACTTTATTTTCTTGAAATTAATTCACAATTGAAGGAAATTGGCATGTTTGGGAAAGTTAAAAACAAAAATGCTTTTATGTTGTGCTTGAGAACAACATTAATTTGAAAAAAAATTAGGAAGTTGAAATTTTTTGGCAATTATTAAACTGAACACTACAATTCTATTCTTATTTATTAGTCATACCATTGCACTTTCAGTTTCTGCAAAGGAAAAAATAGTTTGTTTGGACGTTTATTTTAAAAACTACCGTGAATGTGTTCATTCAATTAAATTGTGTGTTCATAAAGTGTAAATTTATATTTGTTTAACTATGAATGAATGAGAAATTTGAATGCCTAATTAAAACAAATGTAAATCTCATTTTTGACAAACAAAAAATCCAGGAAAAACAAATATCGCCAGTTTTCTATTTCAGTTCATAATTTGGACACCGTAACTTACAGAATAGTATGCCTTGAATGTTTCCAAATTTTGATGAATTGGGAATATAATTTCTGTTTAAAGTGAACTCCATTAATGCCATTTTCAATACAAGTAAGATATAAATCAATATACATGTTCATTCAGTTCTCAAGTCCCAATAAACAATAAAATATGTGCGTTACAAAGACACCAATGTTCAATGTAACTAACATCATACCGTACATAGAGGATCTTAAACGAGTTCCCATTTCATATAAGATTTATGAAACGAGTTATGAATTATTTTAATTTTAACGAGCCTTTTGGCGAGTTAAAATTAAAAATAATTCATAACGAGTTTCATAAATCTTATATGGAATGAGAACGAGTTTAATACCTTTTTATCACATAACATTGCAATCAAATTAGTAAAAAATAATTCAGATGTACATAGAACCGCACCACGACGTCAGACACAGTTTAGCGCTAAAACGTCATAAAATATGTGATGTCGTAATGTCGCGTCTCACACACATAACGTTGCGTATAAGAGTTCGTGTTTTACCTCTTTACAAAATAGCAGTTTACGCCAACTTTTTGACAAATCAGCAACAATGTTTTGTATAACGTTCATTATTAGTATAAGCTGTCACAAATAATAAGTTTATGACTCAGATATGTGTGAATTTATAATAAATAAAATAGTTTTAGTTAATAAACTTGCGTAGTGTTACAGGTTTAACTCAACCAATGAAAATCGTTTCAGGTTGTATTACACGTGTGTCATACAATAGAATATTAAATGGGTGTTCGACACTGCTAACAAGGGACGTTATGTGATAAAAGAATATTCAGTTCAAGATATGTGAAAATATACAATATCCACATACTTGTAAAAACTATTCAAATTAATGAAAATATTGATAATCTTTTTTAAAGTGA
>JAWPHD010011207.1:0-86041 GCA_037043455.1 Cyrtodaria siliqua
TATTTTTAGTGGTGTTTTGAGTAGAGGTGGTGTGTGATGGGTGTAGGTTAGGATTATAGGGTGTAGGGTATTGATATAAGGGATTGATATGGGTAGGGAGGAGGAATGATTGTAGTAGGTAAGGATTGTTGGGGTTGTTTTTGATATAAGGATTGGTAGGGGTAGGGGGGGAGGAGTGATTGTTGTGGTTTGATTATGGGGGGGGGGGGTATTGATATAAGATTGAAAGGATTGATTGGATTATTGGATTATATGTGTGTGGTATGTATGATAAGGGATTGATAGGGGTAGGGGGGAGAGTTTGGATTTGTAGTAGGTAATATTATTGGGGTGGGTATGGGGGGGGGGGATAAGATTGATAGGGTAGGGGTAGGATGGATTGGTTAGGTAAGGATTATTGGGGTAGGGTATGTGATATAAGATTGATAGGGGTAGGGGGGAGGATAATGATTGAGTAAGTAAGGATTATTGGGTTGTTATTGATGATAAGATTGATAGGGGTAGGGGAGGAATGATTGAGTGAGGTAAGGATTGTTTAGGGTGTATTGATATAAGGATTGATAGATAGGGGGTAGGGGGAGAGAATGATTGTAGTAGGTAAGATTGTTGAGTTGTTATTGATGATAAGGATTGATAGGGGTAGGGGGGAGAGTGATTGTTGTGGGTTTGATTATGGGGGGGGGGTATTGATGATAAGGATTGAAAGGGGTAAGGGGGAGGGAGATTGATTGAGTAGGTAAGGATTATAGGGGTGGTATTATATAAGGGATGATAGGGGTGGGGGGAGTGTAATGATTGGAGTAGGTTGGGTAGGTATTTGATATGAGGAGTGATAGGGTGTGAGGGAAGGGGGGGTAGTTATGTGGGATAGTGGAGGAAGGAGAGGAGTAGGTAAGGATTATAGGGGTATTTATTGATATTAGATTAATAGGGGGTAGGGGGGATTGAATGATTGAGTGGGGTAAGATTGTTGGGGTTGTTATTTATGATAAGATTGATAGGGTGAGGGGAAGGGGGGTAGTTATGGTGGGAGAGTGGGAGGAGGAGAGAGGGATGTAAGGATTATAGGGGTTGGATTGATATAAGATTGATAGGGGTAGGGGGAGTGAATGGATTGAGTAAGTAAGGATTTTTGGGGTGGTTATTGTTGATGTATAGGAGATGAATGATTGGGTAGGTAAGGATTATTGGGGTTGTTATTGATTATAAGATTGATAGGGGTGAGGGGGAGAGGAATAATGGTGAAGTGAGAGTTGGGGAGTAATAATGGAAGTATTTGTGTGTTATGTTTTTGGTTGTTTTTTATTTGGTTTGAAGGTTTGTATTGGGTTGTATGGTAGGGTTGAGGAGGTGGTGAGGTAGAGGCGAGTGGGTCGTGCCTCATGCTACTAGGTATCTTTAGTGTAGAAGATAGCTAGCTAGGCTGGCTTGCGGAACATTGTTGGTGCTCCACGAACATTGCTCAGAGGGTCTTCATGGAGTCTTCCTCCACGAATGGAAGCTGGAAATTCACCGTATGACCTTAGCTGTTGGTGCGAAAATAAAATCCAATTCAATTCAATTGTCGTGCTTATTGTTATTTGATAGCAGAGTACATGGCGAGGTTCTGTAAATAAGTGTCCATTTAAGCTTCTAGTGACCAGAATGCGACTATGTTGCGCATATATAATAATCAATTACGAAGTGCAGGACTGATGATATCTTTTTTTTAAATAATCCTTAATTATATATCAATTTAATATATATTATTTAAAGTACTGTATAGTATTACATATTATTGTATAGTATAGTATTACATATAGTATTACATATTATTGTATAGTATAGTATTACATATTATTGTATAGTATTATATATTATTGTATAGTATTACATATTATTGTATAGTATTACATATTGCTGTATAGTATTACATATTATTGTATAGTATTACATATTATTGTATATAGTATTATATATTATTGTATAGTATTACATATTATTGTATAGTATTACATATTATTGTATAGTATTACATATTATTGTATAGTATTACATATTATTGTATAGTATTACATATTGCTGTATAGCATTATATATTATTGTATAGTATTATATATTATTGTATAGTATTATATATTATTGTATAGTATTACATATTATTGTATAGTGTTACATATTATTGTATAGTATTACATATTATTGTATAGTATTATATATTATTGTATAGTATTACATATTGCTGTATAGTATTACATATTGCTGTATAGCATTATATATTATTGTATAATATTATATATTATTGTATAGAATTACATATTATTGTATAGTATTATATATTATTGTATAGTATTACATATTGTATAGTATTACATATTGCTGTATAGTATTACATATTATTGTATAGTATTACATATTATTGTATAGTATTACATATTGCTGTATAGTATTACATATTATTGTATAGTATTATATATTATTGTATAGTATTACATATTATTGTATAGTATTACATATTATTGTATAGTATTACATATTGCTGTATAGCATTATATAATATTGTATAGTATTATATATTATTGTATAGTATTACATATTATTGTATAGTATTACATATTGCTGTATAGTATTACATATTATTGTATAGTATTACATATTATTGTATAGTATTATATATTATTGTATAGTATTACATATTATTGTATAGTATTACATATTATTGTATAGTATTACATATTATTGTGTAGTATTACATATTACTGTATAGTATTACATATTATTGTATAGTATTACATATTATTGTATAGTATTACATACTGCTGTATAGTATTACATATTGCTGTATAGTATTACATATTATTGTATAGTATTACATACTGCTGTATAGTATTACATATTGCTGTATAGTATTACATATTATTGTATAGTATTACATACATATTATTGTATAGTATTACATACTTCTGTATAGTATTACATATTGCTGTATAGTATTACATATTATTGTATAGTATTACATACTGCTGTATAGTATTACATATTGCTGTATAGTATTACATATTATTGTATAGTATTACATATTATTGTATAGTATTACATACTGCTGTATAGTATTACATATTGCTGTATAGTATTACATATTATTGTATAGTATTACATATTATTGTATAGTATTACATATTACTGTATAGTATTACATATTATATTATAGTATTACATATTGCTGTATAGTATTACATATTATTGTGTAGTATTACATATTGCTGTATAGTATTACATATTGCTGTATAGTATTACATATTGCTGTAATATTGCTGTATAGTATTACATATTGCTGTATAGTATTACATATTGCTGTATAGTATTACATATTGCTGTATAGTATTACATATTGCTGTAATATTGCTGTATAGTATTACATATTGCTGTATAGTATTACATATTGCTGTATAGTATTACATATTGCTGTATAGTATTACATATTACTGTATAGTATTACATATTATATTATAGTATTACATATTGCTGTATAGTATTACATATTATTGTGTAGTATTACATATTGCTGTATAGTATTACATATTGCTGTATAGTATTACATATTGCTGTAATATTGCTGTATAGTATTACATATTGCTGTATAGTATTACATATTGCTGTATAGTATTACATATTGCTGTATAGTATTACATTATGCTGTATAGTATTACATATTGCTGTAATATTGCTGTATAGTATTACATATTGCTGTATAGTATTACATATTGCTGTATAGTATTACATATTGCTGTATAGTATTACATATTGCTGTATAGTATTACATATTGCTGTATAGTATTACATATTACTGTATAGTATTACATATTATATTATAGTATTACATATTGCTGTATAGTATTACATATTATTGTGTAGTATTACATATTGCTGTATAGTATTACATATTGCTGTATAGTATTACATATTGCTGTAATATTGCTGTATAGTATTACATATTGCTGTATAGTATTACATATTGCTGTATAGTATTACATATTGCTGTATAGTATTACATATTGCTGTATAGTATTACATATTGCTGTAATATTGCTGTATAGTATTACATATTGCTGTATAGTATTACATATTGCTGTATAGTATTACATATTGCTGTATAGTATTACATATTGCTGTATAGTATTACATATTGCTGTAATATTGCTGTATAGTATTACATATTGCTGTATAGTATTACATATTGCTGTATAGTATTACATATTGCTGTATAGTATTACATATTGCTGTATAGTATTACATATTGCTGTATAGTTTACTTCTGCATCAGCAGGGTGCGAGGCAGGATATTAGATACTCGTAACCATGTCCAGTTTAGGGCAAAACACCATTTTCATAACTTTTCTAAATTCTAAAGGTTGTAGGTCCGCGGAGCCTCTCCACCTTCGACTTCGTCTTAAACATTTCTATTTATAAAAGAACAAATAGCGCATTTCCACCGGTTTAACATGAACACATTCAAGCGAATGTGACCAGGGTTAAGATGAACGCAGTCTAGCACATTTGACCAGGCTTAAGATGAAACGCCATCTAACGCATATGTAGTATATCCAAACTGACTTGAGATGAACGCCATTTGGCGCATCTTTTCCAGCAAAAGACAAACCTCATCTAGCCAAGTAAACCGGTTTAAGATTAACGTTAGAATCATGTAATGCATCGCCAATGACTTAGAATAAACGCCATGTCGCCAGGCTTAAGAAAAACGTCATCTTGCGCATTTCCGCCGGCCTGTGATGAACGCCGTCTAGAGGTTTACCACCACCATTTGCATGTAAACGTCTGAGGTGTAGTTCCTATAATAAAAAGTAATCCCTCCTTTTTGGATGGAAATGGGCATTATAAGTAGGGGAAAACTACCCATTTCTTTTCGATTTTATGGATCATTAATGAACATTTTCGAATTTCGAATCTATACATAAAATTTGTGAGCAACTATCACTGTAAACAGCTGTACCCTTGGCCTATTTAGTAAACAAACAATAACTCTCTTACACGTCTTGTGACCCCCACCTTTTCTGTTGATTTTTCAAGTGGAAAAATAGTGTTCTATATTTTCCATATATTATTGCATTATCCATACTTGAGTTGAAGTTGCAGTAAATCATTAATATGTGACATTTTAACATTGGTGTCAATGGGGGAATTAATTGGTGGTTTCATATCTAGAGCAAATCCACCGGCTTAAGTAGCCGTGTAGTCCTTCTACATGGAGAATCGCATAAACATGTTCGAATATTTGCATGTTTTATTCGATTATTTGTAATAAACTACTAGCATTTAATTGAGTTATTTCCACTAAATTGCATACATAACAATCGGCGACCAATAACTGTAATAACAGTTGGTTATACAATTTCAACTAAGTCAGTTATTAATCATATTAAACATGATTTTATTCCGTCTATGAAAAGTTCAGCTCAAGGATGGATATCATAAAAAGGATGGTATTTGCCTAGCGATGTTTTTTTTTTACAACTTACAAATAAATAATATAGGAATATAACCCACACACAATTATTTTTTATGCTTGACTTAATAGTTAACAATTAAAAAACAATTATAAAAATAAATGATTTTTCACATTTCGTGAATACCAAATTAAGAGGTACCTTCTTAAGTCTGATAAATAACGGCATTCACCTTCATGGCCTCAATCCGTCAACATCCTTGACAATTGACAACACAATCGTGCTGTCCCAAGTGTTGTATGGCTGTGAAATTTGGAATTAGCTAACACCTTCCAATGTGTTAGAATTGGAGAGGTCGCACAGATTCTGTGTGTCACAGAGTCAAAATATCCCATTTGGTATGTTGTCCAAAGCCTATATTTTCCCTATATGTTGTGGCCCTCCTGTTCAATCTAATATACTAAGTGTCCGGTATTTGTCCATTGTTTGTATATGTAAGTCAGGTCAGTCCATGTTTTGTTATGTCATGTGCATGTATACGTCAGTGTGGTCGAGTGATCTGATTGGTTATGAATGAACCTTAACCTCTTCCTTATATGAAATATGAATTCCCGCATATTGGGGACACGCTCGCACTAGGCCATTTTGAACAGTCGCCATTTTATAGATCGTTAACTGTATTTGCATTTACATGCTCTACAACTGTTAAAAGAATATGTCTTAAGAGATCTAGAATATACATCTATCCATGGTAAGTCATTGCTAAACTTGTAATATTTATCATGGACTTGATGCGAATTGTAATGTTGGTGTGACGAAGTATTTTACAAAGGCCCGGCAATAATGGCGGCGGTTGTTTATATGTCTAAGTTCAATAGAGAATGCGATATATTGAGAATGCGATATATTATCTTTTACATATATGTTAATGTTGGAATTGAACTAGGATGGGATAACCATTACATGATTATATTTACTCTAATATGTTAACTGACTCTGTGACAAATATTAAGGTATTCGTTATTGTAAATACTTATTTTTATATCGATAGGTCACCTAATAAAGGAATACAAGAAAAATACAAGAAAAACCCACTACATAGTTATGTTTTCACGACCCCGATGACATGTGTCAAAAATATTCAAAAACTGCCAAAATGTACAAGCACTGATACAGCTTTAAGTGCTCTTGGAATTCCGCCAACTGAAACCGTTGTTGATTTAAAAATTAATTCTTTGGCCAATTGTATAGATTATCAAATAAATATATCGTGAAACAGATATTTACAAATAGAATGAATGAATGAATGAATGAATGAATGGTGTTTTACGGCACGTCGACACATAAATAGGTCATATTGTGAGCAAAAAAACAACAAAAGATGAAGAAATTAAGTAGCAATTAAAAATTAAGGTACATATATAAAGATAAAACTATTAAACAATAAGGGATGATGTGGTAGTAATATAAACTATATATAAATAGATGAGTTTCTTAAATAATGACAATCAAGTGTTAGGTTTTATCAAGATATACACAGACTGCTTAAAAAATATAATATTTTTTATTTACTAGAGAGTTTTGTAGCAACGGTTAATATTCCGTCAAATTATTCATGGAAACAAATTTTGAAAACGAATGTGTACGATCTGGAATCGAAACAAAATACTTTAGAGAGTAAACCTTAAGTTCAGTCATATACCATGTGCATGTATAGTAAACAAGTCTGGACCATGTGGTATTTGGAAATTAAGCAGAGAAAGACCGGATTTAAAGAAACAATGTCATACTGTAATATCAGTACTTGAAAAATTGTTCTCTTTATGTCGCTCTGAAAAGTGTCCGATGTGTAACTTGTCAGTAGGAACTTACTATTACATATCATGTCTTATGCATTACTGTTCAGTTAATGCTTCCGCGAGGCATAAACTATGGAATGCAGTAATAGAAAGTAATGGATTAAAACTTTACAGGAGTTCATCCTTAATGGCTCTCGAGATCAGATGCATAGTATTATCAGGATTTAAATACTTCTCCACAGAAAATGAGGGCTGGCGTGGCGCAGTTGGTAGCGCGGCGGATTTGTAACCGGAGGCCCCGGGTTCAATCCTCCGTGGTGCCACTGAGTTTTGTCGGTGTATTCTTGGGCAAGACACTATCCCTCAGCCTCGTCCTGTCGGATGGGGACGTAAACCGGGCGGTCCCGTGTATCGGTCTATCCTTCGAGCACGTTAAAGAACCATAGGAATCTATTCCATAATAAGAGTAGGGCACGGTTCCCGGATTCCTATGTATCCTTCCCCTCTCTCTTTGGCGGCTCTAAATAACCTGTACTGTGTTGATGAGCCGTTAAACAACATTCAGTTCAATTCTCCACAGAAACTGAACGTGACAACATATTGGAAATTATTGTAAAAAATGGCTCCCACTATGTTTACTTATACATGTACATAGATTATAGTCACAACGAATAGTTGTGATTAACTATTATTGGCGTGATGAGGTGTAAATATGATTGATTTATATATTATGTAAATATGATTGATTTATGTATTATGTAAATATGATTCATTTATGTATCATGTAAATATGATTCAATTTTGTATTATACAAATATGATTCCGTTATGTATTATGTAAATATGTTGATTTATTCACTATATCTGTTTGTTTTATAATTATTAGTTGTATGTGATTGTGTGTGTATCATTTTTTATATATATGCTCTCCTATACATGGAGGAAATAAAGACTACTACTACTACATGTATATGATTCTTATATGAAAGGTTTATATAAGAATCATGTACTTCTCCTTTTATATAAGTATCATATAACAGGTATCATATGAGAATATAAAAATCCATCATGATTATCCATGTGAGATAGAGAAATCTCACCCGAGGGGTTAGAATTGCAACCAGGGACGAGGCTCTGCCGAGTGCCTTGTTGCAATTTTGATCCCGAGGGTGAGATTTCCTATCTCACATGGTTCACTCATGATGGATTATTTTTCTCCCATTACGTGTTTATTATCGGCGTAAAATTTACGTCTCACACCACAATTAATTTTCCATAGGGTCCCATTGTAATGTTTTTGTTCGTGGCATAGAGATAAAAAAGATTTTGCAACATGTATTTATGCTTAAATCTTCATTGATCCAATATCTGCATGCTATTAACTTTTAACGAATATTTACCAGATTGAACTTTTTTTAATTTCATGTTTGCGTGACACCTATCACAATTTAGACAAAAATACAACCCCGTGGAGATTAGACCCATGATGTGTAAAATGAGGCAGAATTAGCTAGAAATCTTATATCAACATGCATTTTTCTGGGATCTCTTCCTAAAATGCTGTAGATTTAGAACCTGGTAAAGATAAATCAATGTATCCTGTAAAATGTAGAAAAGCGAACTTGTTTTTTTTATCTACCTCCTTCATCTGTAGGGTAGGAGTATTCAAGGGAGCTAATAGTGGTGTGAGTCCTCAATGACTTTGCTGATTTAACGCCAGAATAAGGCGACGTCGACGTAACGTCATGACGTCATAAGTCACATGTCATTTAAGATAGAGTTTTCTCCCATTTCTAGTCATGTCCATCATGTGAGATATAGAGATTATTCAACTGCTGGGATCGATTATAGGGAAATCCTTCACGAGATGGTGGACGTGTGGTTCTTTTCACGAACGAGCGTATGCGAGTGAGTGAAAAAACAAAACACCTCTACAATCGAGTGAAGGATTTCCCTATAATTGATCACAGCAGGTAAATAATCTGTTTATTACTTTTTAAATCAGTTTGTACATGATTTTAACCGAAATTCTTTGCTTTATCAAACGTTATCGGCGGATGACATCGACGTCAGCACCCATGTATTGACGTCATAACTCAGCGTCACAGTTAGTTTTTTTTGTGTTCGGAGTTAGTTATTAATATTTAGCGATTATGAATATTCTTTCACTGAGAAATCCCGATCTTTCACCCATAGAAATGTAATAAAACTCTATTTACATGACATGTGACCTATGACGTCACTGTCATGAACTACTTTTATGTCGTCTGTTTGTAAACAAAATGGCTTCAAGATTTTGCAACGTTGAGCCAGACCAATTTATTGGTCCAAATTAAAACCAAAACATTTTGAGGAAAACGTTGTCACATGTGAAATTATTACAACAATTTCTTACAGAAAGGCACCAGGAGACAAGAGAAATTCACCTGATTCCACCTTCAGAATTGAACAGGTATCTTTCTGAATTTATAATTAATGTCAGAAAAATGGACGGTGATGAATACGAACCATCATATTTGAGGGCTTTCAGCTCGTTTGAAAGACAGTTAAAACGGCACAAATATGGGGAAATTATTATGTCATCATCCGTCGAATTTGCGGGTACAAGGGATGTACTGCGAATGAAGCAGCGTGATTTGAAAGCCAATGGAAAGGTGCCAAACCATTCAAGTCTGAACATTTAAGTGACGAGGACGTAAATAAACGGTATCAAAGCAAACAGCTAGGAACAGACACCCCAACTTCTCTTGTAAACACGTTATGGTATTTAAATACTTTGCATTTTGGTATTCGCGGAGGGTCCGAAGAACACAGACAAATTTGTTGGGGAGACATACAATTGTTAAGCGACCACAGAACAAACGAGGATTATCTTGAGTACCACGAACGCACAACTAAAACAAGGACAGGAGATGATACTAGAAATGTAAGAGTGTGTCCTCTAAGAATGTATGCCACGCCTTTGAACAGAGAAAGGTGTCCTGTTGCGACGTATATATGCAGTATCAGTCGAAACGGCCGGACACCTATTGTCAACCGGATGATCCATTTTATTTGGCTGTGGTTACAAACAACATAAACCCCAAAGCAAACGAACAGTGGTTTCTTCTTGGACCTATCGGAAAAAATAAAATTGAAGGAATAATGAAACAAATGGCCGTGGCAGCTAACTTACCTGAGAATAAACGGATAACCAACACAAGCGTCCGAAAAACTCTCGTTCGAAAAATGACGGACAATAATGTTCCCGACTCCCTTCAGGTGTACGTGACTGAACATAAACATGTCGGATCACTTAATAATTACAGAGCCCTGAACGATGGTCACAAGAACGCCATATCCTGTCCAGCACTGGCACAACAAAATCCATCACACAGTCACAGAATTCCCGAATAAAATGGGAGAAGCACTTCCACTGACAGCAGTGGAAAATCCAGTTTCGAGTTCAAGCACGTCCGTGGCGTCACACAAAAACATTCTTGAGGGTCTATTTACAGGAAGCCACATCCAGGGATGCACAATCAACATCAATATGAATTATGGAGACACTAATCCTAAAAGACGACGCATCCTGAGCGATTCAGACACAGATTGAAAACATGTGTTTGTTTGACATCATCAGTGAATTATGACGTAGTATGACATTGAACGCGTCATCATTTATGATGAAACACAAAAAAAAGAGTTCTAAACAATGTGATGTAGTGCAGTTTAATTTGAATAAGATAAATTATTTACTTGTTGTTTTATTATTAAATAGTTAAAATTACAACAACAAAAATCTATGCATTAGTTTGTTTTTGATGAAAGAAACTTGTTATGAAATGACATATATATTACTACGCCAACACAATGTGAACAGCAGTTATTTTAAATGCGTCTATTTTAAGAATCACTCTGTAAAACCCAGAAAATGTGCTATTTTTAGTACATACTTTGAGTACACTTTTGTTGAGCGATCTTTTTCAATTTGTCAGTTTCTTTTTATGAAAAAGTGTCTAGAACAAAATATAAAAAAAACAGCGGATGGCGCCTTCATCAATCTATTTATCTCTGTTTTGTACACAAATGGGAGAAAAAAAATCCATCATGAGTTAGTCCCTGGCTGAAATTCTGACCCCTCGGGTGAGATTTATCTATCCCACATTGATACTCAATGGCATAAAAATCGAAGGCTAACAACTCCTGACATATGTTTTTTTCATTTTTAAAGAAATTATTTTACCCTAGAAGGCCGCCAAAATGTGACCAAATAATCCACCAGAGGCTGCCAAAGGATGTCTATATTTTAAAATGTTCTAGTGGGAGGCCCCCTTACCCCACCCCGCCCCCACCTACCCCTACCTCGGCGCTAAGCGCCATGGGAAATGCCTTCGGCATTTAGCCTGGTTACGCCTCTGGCATACATATTGTTTTTGTACATTCTTGAATTGAAAAATTGAAAAAAAAAATAAAATGAAAGAAAAAAAAATAGAAATCAATAAACTTACAAATATATTATTTATATTAAGTTTCATATTTATACTAAAAAGAAAAAAAAACGCATAATGGGTATTTCCGCTATATATAGTATGTTTAATATGCTACTGCTTATAGAATGGTACAGGGCGACATTAGGCATGTCCTTTCGGAAAGAATGTTTAAACAGCACCGAACACACCAA
The DNA here is from genome assembly GCA_037043455.1 of Cyrtodaria siliqua. Lineage (NCBI taxonomy): Eukaryota > Metazoa > Mollusca > Bivalvia > Adapedonta > Hiatellidae > Cyrtodaria > Cyrtodaria siliqua. The sequence goes on from JAWPHD010011207.1 coordinate 11,906, forward strand.
TGGTTAGACCTTTAAAGTTTCATAATCGACAGCATTTGGCTCAAGCAGGTGAGCAAACCTAGACTGTAAACGTTGAAATCTCTTAACATTAAACATAATACTGAAATGGCTAGACATTTTCAAGCGAAATTTCAAAATTTATGAATTTCATGTAACAAAGTATATTTTGATGAAAAGGTCTAATACATAACAGAGTTGTCCTTTCTGTAATTAGTTGTAGCCCCTTTTGTACAAAACATGTTGGAATTAGTTATATATAATAGTGTAGTATAGGCAATTGTTTGATTATGCGTTTCTTTTTCCTTTCAGTACATATTATAATCCTGTTTGTTAGTTATGATAATCCTGTTTGTTAGTTAAGCCCCGTGTGGTTCTCGGGGGCCCCGTTTGGTCACGGGGCAAAGAATAGGGCCACTGCAGATCACTTTGGAGGGATAGGCAGAGGGGTAGAATCCCCCCAAATTCATGTTCATTTTATCATTTTTTGTTCATGTTCATTAAAGGTCTTCATCATGATCCCTGCTTTGTTTCAGGTGCTATCTCGCTCGCATCAAAAGAGCAGTGGCAGAAAAACAATAACGTGGCTCCAGCGTAAATGGAGTTTCTACGATAGAATTTGCAGCAACTCTGCAGTTCAGGGTGAGAAGGTTCTAGGCCCATTTTCCATATTTTATCTCGATGTACATGGAAGATGAGCCTGGCATGTTCATGCCTTTTAGGCGCCATATAACCTTTTCATGTGTTGGTGCGCCTTAAAACCCCAATTCAATTGTTAGTTAAGCATACCTTCTCACCTTATATATGCACGTATATTTCACTTATATTGCATGACAAAGGGCGTATATTGGAATTTATCAAGGAAAATCAATTTTGCATTCAAATATTTGCATTGAGATTTGTAAACAACTGCCGTGAAAGTTCCAGGAGATAAACCAATAACAACAACAAATGCATTTCATATCGATTGTCCACGTACGACTTTATTGGATATTATTTAACTGAACATTGGGATGGATTATAGGGAAATCTTTCATGAGATGGCATCGAGTGAATGATTTCCCTATAATCGAACTCATCAGTTAAATAATCTAGATATATTTATTACATTTTAAATCAGCTAATGTATGATGATTTGCTATATTAAACGTAATCGACGGATGACGTCGACGTCAGTAATACTTAAGTGACGTCACGAATCAACGTCACGGTTAGTTAGTTATTTGTTTTCGGAGTTAATTGTTATTATTTTATGATATGCAATGAAATACTGTATTTTATCAGTGAAATAATAGTGTTATTTCACACTGTGGAATATAGAGTTTTATTTCACAGTAGCTGCCGGGACTACTTTTGTTGTTCTACCATAGTTTCCCTAAAAATATGTTTGTAAAATCCAGTAAAGTAATCTTATTACTTCACTGTAAAATCATAAAATAAAAAGAAAAATTGTTGTTTTGTCGTGAATAACATTTTTTATTTCATCTCAAAGTGAGAATGTTATTCACTCCAAAACAACAAATATCCTCTATTTATTATACCTCACTGTAAACACTCCATGTAAAATCCGCATACCCCGCCGGGTTGATATTTCCCGCTATTATCCTCAACGCGTCATATCGGATGATAGCGCAAAATATCAGCTCGCTGGCAATTTGGAAAACTTAATTCTAAAAATAGATTTTTTTTCAACAACAACAACAACAATTTTTTCTTCATTATCTAGTATATTAGTATATTAGGAGTATGTGTTCGGTATTATAAAATAAATATCACATCCTCTTGAGGGTGCCAGTGGATATTATCAACCCTCGAAATGATAATGTCGACCTGACCGGTTGACAATATCCACTGGCACCATCAAGAGAATGTGATATTTACATATTATTTAGCAATTATAAATATTCTTGCACTGAGATATTCCAGTCTTTCACTCATAGAAATGTAATAGTATGGTATCTCTGACAGAAGTTGATTTTACCGTAATCCTTACATTGTACACTCATATATCCATAGTTAACAAATTAGTATCGCCCTTTGAGTTTGAGGCAACTTATTGGCACCGATGGGTTTCTTCGGTGTATCCTTAGGCAAGGTATTTACCATAGCCTCGTCCGTCCACCGAAGCATTGTGGTGTAGTGGTTAGAGCGTTTGCCTTGCATTCGAGAGGTCGTGGGTTCGAGTCCTATGACCGCGTCATACCAAAGACATTAAAAATGGTAGTAGTCACTTGTAACCCTTGCCTGACGAGCAAATAATGGGTAGTGCTACAATAATGTGACTGGGGGTATCATGTCTACTACGGCGTGGTATTCCAGAGTGGCAGCTGCTTCAGGTAGACATATCATCACATCACACACAAACACACAGATAACCTATGACCGTCGGGAAGAACGCCCGTCGGTTGCTTGGTGGGCGGACTATAATTCTTAGAAATACACACACACACACACACACACACACGCCTCGTCCGTCCGATGGGGACTTTTAACCAGGCGGTCCCGTTATCGGAGTTGTATCTAACAGCCAATATAGATCTAATAAGTATCGAGCACGTTAAGGAGTCATAGGAATCTATTTGAAAGTAGGGGTAGGGCAGGGTACTTGGTTCCCACGATTATTTTCCTGTTTTTGAGGCGGCTCGAAAAACCCTTAACAATGCGTTGATGAATCGGCAAAGAATCAATTCGTCCGTCGGATGCGAACTTAAGGTCTCACTAAACAGTTATTTCCCTTGCCAGTCACGGTAGAACTTTCTTGCGCTTAAAAAAAACAATCTGTGTTATTCGGTTCTTGTTTATTTCTTAAAATGTGCAAATATTTTCTCTTCTTATGTTGCAGGCGACAAGAATGTGACAAGTTCATGATTTCATACAGGTTTGGACATGCCTGAATGTTTCTGAGCCCAGATCTGAGAATCTAATACTGTGTAGTGATACATTTGAAAATGTAAGTGAAATGGACAAATTTCAAGAGGGTCTGTTCAAACTATTGATATTAAAAGAAAAGCAAATTGGTCAACCGCGTGTTTTTTGCTGGATCATTCGAGCAACAGACTTCAAGTTTCACAAAGAAAATAGTTTTTTAAAGAAAAAATCAGAAAGTTCTAAAGTGGTCCAGTGGGGTCCTGTTACATATTTACAGCAATGCAAAACTAAATGTGTTGTGAGACGTTAAACATGTATCGGGTGCAGTCTACAAGCACTTTACAGAACCAACATCAATCTATTTATAGTAACCGTAGGGCACGGTTTCCGGTTTCTTATGTATCCTCAGCGGCGCCCGTACTGCCTCCACTCTGTGAGACGAATCGAAATAGCTCAAACAATGTGCTGATGAGTCGTTAAACAACAACTCACTTCAAGCAATTTATCGTGATAGAATGGTAAATATAAAATTGGATTAACAATTGATAGACAACATATTGTAATTGGAATGACCATTAACACTTTTTGTATCTTTTTTTGTAGACCAATATATCACCAGTTTCAGTATTAAACCGGATAAGCTCATTGTTTTCAGATACCAAAGTTTCTATGTATTGAGGAAACAGGAACGGACCAACCTCGTCGCCATACAAACATTTAATTGTCGTCAGTGTTTGTTTTTTTATCGCAGGACCGTTATCGAAGACAAAGGGGCAATTGGAGTGTTAGTTGATGTTTTTTTCAGCGTGATTCCATTAACGGTTATTGGTTACAAGCTCCTAGTAACAACTCATACTATTGTTTGAACATTGATTGATTCCTAATTTTAGCAGTACTGTTATGCCTTGGAGCAATGAAAGTCTGATTTGATCTGATCTGATCTGATCTAATCTGATCTGACCTGATCTTATCTGTTCGGTTCGGTTCGGTTCGGTTCTGATCTGATCTGTTCTGTTCTGTACTTATGGGATGAATGTATTTTACGATGGGAACAAGGGTTCTCTATAATTTCTTACACATACTTTTTGTGTCGCTTGCGTAGCATGGCAGACACTTAGTGATTACTTTGTCCGTCTTCCGTCGTCGTCCGTTCTATATTAACCTACAAACTAACTTTGGACATACTTTGAAAAGTATTTGATCTATGCTCATGAAACTTCACACACATTTCTCCATATTATGTGGAGTGCGTGGTCCAGTGGTAGAGCGCCGAACTCCTGATCGAGAGGTCGTGGGTTCGATCCTCCGTCGCGGCCACGTTATTTATCCTTGAGCAAGATAATTAATCCACATTGCTTAGTACTGGTTCTACCCAGGAAGCTATCGAGAGTGATTAATCTAAGTTGAAAGAACTTGTTTCGCAATCGATGTAAAATAAATATGTTTAGAACACATTTTCATCTTAACCAAAGGAATGTCCTTAAACATTTCCAATAACTCTGACTTTCATTTTAGTAGAGATATTCCCCTTTTCATAAAACTTTAACCTGGAACCTAACCTAGCACATTTCTTGGCAAAATGTTGACCTATGGTCTTGAAACTTTATACAATTCTTCCTTATCAATTATCCATTGCAGATTTTATGCCACTTTTTCATAAACTTCAACACTTTAAAAATGAAACTACTCCATATTGCACCCCTGTCTTCAAACTTTATAGTCACATTGTACTTGTTGAAGTAAGCACACGGCAGGCGACACAAGTGTTCCGTGCAACACCCTTCTAGTTAGTATTATTAGTATTATTAACAAGACTAACTATTACGTGTATAGTAGCTTTATACAAAAGCACGCTATCCACGCCCCAAAGCATGAAGAAAGCAATATTTAAACTATAAAACTAGTCATATAAATACAGGAATACTAGACTCTGTTATTCATACTGAAACTACTGGCATGATGAATACTGACTATAATCATGGAACTACTAATCATTCATGTAAATGCCTAGGTAATCAGTTTATTTAATGCAAACATTCATGTAAATACCTAGGTAATCAGTGTATTTAATGCAAACATTCATGTAAATACCTAGGTAATCAGTGTATTTAATGCAAACATTCATGTAAATACCTAGGTAATCAGTGTATTTAATGCAAACATTCATGTAAATGCCTAGGTAATCAGTGTATTTAATGCAAACAATCAGGCCCTTAACACACCTTAATGCTCATGTGTCTGTTACACTCCCTACACCACATGTTTTCATTAAAATACGGGATATTTATCGCTACATCGCACGGTTTCAGCAAACACAAACTCCGATTTTAAAAAATAAATCGGGGGAAAATATTACTGTAACTGTACCTAGATATAGTCAGATATCATTAATATGCAAACAAAATTAATTTACTTAATTGATTTTTTGACGTAACGTAAATATTGGCAATTATTTTGACATTCGTTCGTGTCTAGACGTTTATTACATTATTCGTACACTCGAGAGTTTTTTCCCCCACTCAATTGTCCAGAAAAGCGAGCACACAACGAGTTGATATAAGGCCTGATAACGAAGTTTGATAATTGTACGTTGCCTTGTGCGTTAAAGGGACACACGGCAATCGAACATCAAAATTAACTTCTCGATTGATTAATTCGATGACATTTGACTTTAAACCTGCTTGCATATCATTAAATAAAAAAAATGAGTTTTCAATTTTCATCGTTATTTTACCAAATGTTGAAATATAGTATTGGTGCAATATTATCAAAAGTCAGTAATATACCAAAACAAATTGCTTTATACAATTCTTATAATTAATATTAATGATTGAAATAATGCATGTTATGTGGAAAACTAACGGGACGCCGCGAGTTTTTAAAAATCAAGATTGTCATGTATCCCTTTAACAAGTCAGATAATACAGAACAGAGCAGACTCTTTATGAATTTAATACACGTGAATAATTATGATGTATGAAACCTATATTTAAAATGTAGAGTTTGACATCTTTAGAAACCCTTCACAATAATATATCACAATCGGAGATAAACGCACTGAATATTTGTTTTAAAACGGAGATAACATCATTTTAAAATCATTCGATTATGCTGTTGTAGCTGCTGTAGATCATTACATATTATTTCGGAAGCTGAAAGGCAACTAATGACCAAACTTCCTAACAGCAACTGCATGATCGTACAACGGAATGTGCTAATACAATAGCGACGACGGTTACATAAAATACAATAGCGACGACAGATCTACCAGAACCCCAGCCGTTTATAGTTGCTTAAATGCACAAAACATTTAAAACCCTGGACGTCAAGCCCACAGGACACCCCTTTCCCTGCCCCACCATCTCCGCCCTCACCTTTCCCCTACCCCCCCCCACCCCCACCCACCCCCGGGTCTGTGGGGTTAGTATTTTTTGCTTTCTGTTGCGTATTTTGCTAAAATGTTTCGAAAATGATTATGCAGGTTTGAAAAGGAATGACAGAGGAAACTTTCACTTTCACAATACTGTAATAAAACGACGTTAGTGCGTATAACACCCTGTATCAACGTTCAAAGATTTGTAGAAACAATAATGAACCGATATTCGCAATTGTAATTCAACTCTCGCAATTCTCTGAACAACATCCAATTGTTTATCTTTAAAGTTTAGACCATAATTATGCTCCGAGAAGAGTTCGTTCCACTCCAAAAATCCGTCGATATTGTCAGTTGATAGTCGGCTTATTTGATGAGGGGATTTATATGAATGCCTTCACCTCGCGCGAGAATACACGGGAATTTAAATAAAATGCAAAATGACAATATGGCGGATATAGTAAATAAAAGTTATTTCAAAATATAAATGTTTTATTGTGTCACTACAATCGATAAAGGTGCATTTGTATCATTGCATCTTGGTATAATAAACATTAATTGATCGATCTGTTAAGCTTAATTATCGTAAAACGTCGACCCAACGCAGCAAACATCTTGAAAGTGCGTGACTGTGTGTTTTTAGTAATCCCCCGGTTTTCACTATAGGAGTTCCTCTGACCCTAAAAAGGCACAAAAAAAAAGAGAAAGAAACAGGAAATATCACTGTAAGTGACAGATGCCCCCGAAGTCACCCTTGACCTCTTAGCATGACCTTGACCTTGGAGCAACGGACCTGGATTTTGTGCGCGACATGTCATTTGGTTGTGGTGAGCACTTGTGCCAAGTTATTTGAAAAATCCGTCCAGGCATGCAAAGGTTATTGACCGGTCACGATTTGACTTTGACCTCTAAGTGTGAGCTTGATTTTGTGGCCACAGTCCTGGATTTTGTGTGCGACACATCGTCTTGTTGTGATGAGCACTTGTGCCAAGTTATTTGAAAATCCGTCCATGAATGCCAGAGTTATTGACCGGACACAATTTGACTTTTGACCTCCAAGTGTGACCTTGACCTTGAAATCCTGTGTTTTGGGCGCGACACATCGTCTTATTATGGTGATCACTTGTGCCAAGTTATTCAAAAATCCCTGCATGGGTAATGACGTTACAGTCCGGACACGAACTTGCGTACCTGTTTTTGACCTATGAACTTCAAGTGTGACCGTGACCTTTGAGGTACGGATTTGAGTTTTGCGCGTGACACATCGTCTTGTTATGGTGATCACTTGTGACAAGTTATTTAAAAATCCCTGCAGGGGTTTTGAAGTTACGGTCCGGACACGAAATTGCGTACCTGTTTTTGACCTATGAACTTCAAATGTGACCTTGACCTTTGAGGTACGGACCTGGCTTTTGCAAAATATTAATTATAATAAAAAAATTGTGCAAAAACATTATTATTTTCAAAATCTTGGTTCGAAGACGCTTAAAGGGGTTGATGCACTATTTTCAAACATGATTTATTTAAAAGGGCTCTCAAAAACTTGAAAAAAGCTGAAAGAATTATCGAAATATCTTAAAAAATTAAGGAGATGTGACCTATTGAAAATTTGCAATGAACATCAACGGAGGCGGGCATCCTTGAACGATGACATCATCGCGCCTTTTTAACATATATGGCATATTGACAAAATGGCCTTTAAATCAAGGAAAATCACTGCAAATTGATTAAAAATAGATATACAGATGTAAAATGTATAAATTGTATGCTTATTTTTCATATGCAGTGATTTTCTTTGCTTTAAAAGACATTTTGTCAATATTCTATATATGGTAAAAAGGTGCGATGACGTCATCTTTTAAAGATGGCCTCTTCCATTTATGTTTCTTTGCAAATTTTCAATAGGTCATATCTCCTTTATTTGTCACGCCATTTTGATAATTCTTTCAGCTTTTTTCAAGTCTTTCTGAGCCCTTTTACATAAATCGTGTTTGAAAATAGTGCATCAACCCCTTTAAAATGATATGCAAAACATGCAAAAACTTCAACAAAATCACATATAAAACTAAATTTACAGTTTTTTCATTTTGGGCAGTTGAGAGGAACCTTAAAATTAACTATAGAGCCTTATGGCATGATTTGACCTATAAGTGTGATCTTGACCTTGGAGCTGCGGACCTGGATTTTGCGCACGACACTTCGTTCTTGTTGTGGTGAACACTTGTGCCAGGTTATATGAAAATCCTTCAATGGATGACAGTTATCGGACAAGACCTACATGAGGCCAAAAGAAATAGGTGTGTTTCGTGTTGCATGCCTAAAAATGTAGGGTAGGTCGGTAGGTTTTTTCTTTTTTTCTTTCTTTCTTTTTCTTTTTTTCTTTCTTTTGAACACGATATTATGAGATTCTACGACCTGTAGGGGACTAATAAAGTATGTTAGCAGTATCAGCACAGCATGTTTAAACGTGAGCACAAAGGAATTTAATTTGAAAGGTTCGCACGTACGGCTTTTACCCCTACCCATTTTTTCTCTGGACGTTATAGTACGGCTTTTATCTCTTACGCTATTTTTTCGGGAGATGTTATTATTCAAATATAATTCTTTTGCCTACGCTTCCTTTCTTATTATAAATGTCTATACTAAAATATGTCTCTCAAAAAATTCTATAATCGTTTTTTATGTAAAATAAATTGTGTATTGCATTTTTATAGGTTTCTGATGTTTCCATAATAACGAAGTTTCTCCCATATCGATTACGCAAAACACACATGAGAAATTTGCATAGTATTTCTACTAGACACCGCCTTCATCTAACAAGCAATGTCGTTTCATTTTATCTTATGGCTAGCAAACAATGTCAGAAACAATACGTGGGTGAAAAAAACGAAAAAAACTTCCTCTCAATCAGAAAATCAAGCTACATAACCAGTCAGTCGAAGAACATCTCTGTTATACAGAACATACAATGGTGATCAACATGTTTCTTGCGCATTTAACTAGGCTACATAGATCCACATGTTTCGTGCGTAATTGGCACGACTCTATATATGGATCCACATGTTTCGTGCGTAATTGACTAGGCAGTGTAAATATGTATCCACATGTTTCGTGCGTAATTGACTAGGCTCTATATATGGATCCACATGTTTCGTGCGTAATTGAATAGGCTGTATAAATATGGATCAGCATGTTTTATGAGTAATTGACTAGGCTCTATATATGGATACACATGTTTCATGCGTAATTGACAAGGCTCTATATAAACAGATCCGCATGTTTCGTGCGTAACTGACTAGGCTCTATACATGGATCCACATGTTTCGTGCGTAATTGACAAGGCTCTATATATGGATCCACGTGTTCCCTGCGTAATTGACTAGACTCTATATATGGATCCACAAGTTTCGTGCGTAATTGACTAGGCTGTGTAAATATGGATCCACATGTTTCGTGCGTAATTGACTAGGCTGGGTAAATATGGATCCACATGTTTTGTGCGTAATTGACTAGGCTCTATGTATGGATCCACATGTTTCGCGCGTAATTGAATAGGCTGTATAAATATGGATCAACATGTTTTATGAGTAATTGACTAGGCTCTATATATGGATCCACATGTTTCGTGCGTAATTGACTAGGCTCTATATATGAATCCACATGTTTCGTGCGTAATTCACTAGGCTATATATATATAGATCCATATGTTTCGTGCGTAATTGACGAAGCTCTATATATGTATCCTCATGTTTCGTGCGTAATTGACTAGGCTTTATATATATGAATCCACATGTTTCGTGCGTAATTGACTAGGCTCTTTATATGGATCCACATGTTTCGTGCGTAATTGACTAATACTGTAAATGTATCGACATGTTTCGTGCGTAATAGACTAGGCTCTTTATATGGATCCACATATTTCGTGCGTAATTGACTATGCTCTATATATGGATCCTCATGTTTTGTGCGTAATTGACTAGGCTATTTATATGGATCCACATGTTTTGTGGATCCATATGTTTTGTGCGTAAATGACTAGGCTCTTTATATGGATCCACATGTTCTGTGCGTAATTGACTAGGCTCTATATATATGGATCCACATGTTTCGTGCGTAATTGACTAGGCTTTATATATGGACCCACATGTTTCGTGCGTAATTGACTAGGCTCTATATATATGGATCCACATGTTTCGTGCGTAATTGGCTAGGCCCTCTATATGGATCCACATGTTTCGAGCGTAATTGACTAGACTCTATATATGGATCCACATGTTTCGTGCGTAATTGACAATGCTCTATATATGGATCCACATGTTTTGTGCGTAACTGACTAGGCTCTATATATATGGATCCACATGTTTTGTGCGTAATTGACTAGGCTCTTTATATGGATCAACATATTTCGTGCGTAATTGACTAGGCTCTATATGGATCAACATGTTTCTTGCGTAATTGACCAGGCTCTATTTATGGATCCACATGTTTCGTGCGTAATTGAAAAGGCTCTATATATATATGATCCATATATGTTGTGCGTAATTGACTAGGCTCTTTATATTGATCAACATGTTTCAGGCGTAAATGACTGGGCTTTACATATGGATCCACATGTTTCGTGCGTAATTGACTAGGCTCTATATACATATATAGAGTTAGTCAATTACGCACGAATTATGTGGATCCATATAAAGAGCCTAGTCAATTACGCACGAAACATGTGGATCTATATATATATAGAGCCTAGTGAATTACGCTAGAAACATGTCGATACATATATACAGAGCCTAGTCAGTTACGAACGAAACATGTGGATTCATATATAGAGCCTAGTCAATTACGCACGGAACATGTGGTTCCATATATAGAGTCTAGTCCATTACGCACGAAACATGTGGATCAATACTAAAGAGCCTAGTCAATTACGCACAAAACATGTGGATCACATATATATAAAGCCAAGTCAATTACGCACGAAACATGTGAATTAATATAAAGAGCCTAGTCAATTACGCACAAAACATGTGGATCACATATATATATAGCCTAGTCAATTACGCATGAAACAAGTGGATTTATATATACAGTCTGGTCAATTACGCACGAAACATGTGGATAAATATATAGAGCCTAGTCAGTTACGCACGAAACATGTGGATCCATAGAAAGAGCCTAGTCAAATACGAACGAAATATGTTGATCAATATAAAGAGCCTAGTCAATTACGCACAAAACATGTCGTCACATATATATAGAGCATAGTGAATTACGCATGAAACATGTGGATCCATATTTAGAGCCTATTCAATTACGCACGAAACATGTTGATTCATATATAGAGCCTAGTCAATTACGCACCAAACATGTGGATCACATATATATAGAGCCTGGTCAATTACGCATGAAACATGTGGATCCATATATAAAGCCTATTCAATTACGCACGAAACAAGTGGATCCATATATAGAGCCTAGTCAATTACGCACGAAACATGTGGATCCATATATAAAGCCTAGTCAATTACGCACGAAACATGTGGATCCATATATAGAGCCTAGTCAATTACGAACGAAACGTGTGGATCAATATAAAGAGCCTAGTCAATTACGCACAAAACATGTGGATCACATATATATAGAGTCTAGTCAATTACGCATGAAACATGTGGATATGTATCCACATGTTTCGTGCGTAATTGACTAACTCTATATATGTATCCACATGTTCCGTGCGTAATTGACTAGACTCTTTAGATGGATCCACATGTTTCGTGCATAATTGACTAGACTCTATATATGAATCCACATGTTTCGTGTGTAATTGACTAGGCTCTATATATGGATCCACATGTGTACCTACTTCCTGCTATATTTAGTTTGAAGTGTACGTATTAATGACTTTCTATTTAATTGTCAGAAATGTACTTATTAAGTATTAGTTAGAGGCTATGAAGTGACATTTTAACAATTAAGAAACCCTAAGGGAAGGAGCGCAGCGACTGACCGGGGTTAATTGTTAAAATTTCACTTCTTAGCCTCTAACTGACTTAGTGTTTGCCCTACTTTTTCCCCGCGCTTCTACGAAACCACGCGTCTTAACACGTTCGCGCCAAAACAAGCGCGTGCCATTTAGTAAGCGATTACTTAATGATTAAATGGTTAAAATTGGTGATCGTTAGAAATTTACATGAATAAGTTCGCAGTTTGTTTTTAATTCCTCACCGTCTGATTGGAGGAAAAAGTAGGGCAAACACTAATTTACATTTACATTAAAGTCACTGTTGAAGTTTCGGGTATTGATCCTAAACTTGATGTACGTGACGTAGTCTTTATTAATGTGTTTTAGTATTGGCGTTGACAACACTCGCTTATATATAAACATGAAACAAAAAGTCCAAAGTTATATAAGTCTACCCATATACGATGATCCAAAAGTATGTAGACTTTTACTATAACATCTTTATTATTTAATACATGTAGGTAGCAACACAGGCACCCGGCACAGAGCTAGGATAGTAAAAGATGGATTTGAGTGGTTAAAATATTAATTAATTCAGTTCTGGACCCCCAAAAAATGGTTATATATATGTATATATATTATATTCTTAAAGGTATGGAACTCCTAAAATGGCCAAAACCACCAACAGTTCTATACTAATTGTTATTTCTCGTTACGTACGATAGCCTGGGCAGCATAACCTGCTCATGTCACAAGTAGAATTATACATATAACCAATAAAACATAAACTGTCATTCAATCTCTCGTACTTTTTCCGTACCAGAGAATCAAATATGCCAACTTGAGCGAATTTGAGTTCAATGACAAGAAGATGGCACGGCTCTTACTAGATATAAGCTATAGGTCTAACATGATGGCATGCGTTAAAAACAACTAAAACATAATGGGATAATTAACTCGAACGGATACCTGAAGCGCCTAAACTGAAAGTTGTCGTGGAAGCTGTGAATTTCGACAATTTCACGAGAGAGTTTTGTTTTCATCACATTCGGCCATCTTGTTGTTGTTGTTGTTGTTCTTGATAATATATTCTGCCTTCATAGGCACACCCAGTTTTCACTGGTAGAGATCACAGCCACAACCAGATATATATGTATATACGAAACCCTCACCATAACAAATGTTTGTCAATTCCGTGGTATTTTAAGTAAAAGCTTTAAACAACTTAGTAGACTTTCCCCAGTTTGCATGTGCCGTCATGTCCTACTTATATATTTATGTTTAGATCCAAGCTCTAATCTAATATAGCTAGAGCATAACATAATCGTCTGCTATGAAAGAGTAGGAATTCTACACAGGAGTTCACTAGTAGAATGTCTACTGACTGTATTATTCACAATCACACAAAAGCACGCTGCAGTCCACTAGAAGCTGAAGCAAGCTATAATTTGCGGCACACGGATATATATGTAGCAGAGTATCTAACACATGGTTGTAGTCTGTTAGTATAGGTTTTCTGACATCGTTTAACTCATTGCACTCGAGCAAGAAGTGATGGAGACTCTCATCAGACTCGTGACAGAGTAGACACTCCGGATTGACTTCGGTTTGGTTTTATTTGGCCCTGTTTGTCTGCAGTATGTATGTTCCAGAGTGTATTTTCACTTCTATCGGTATACGATTTATGTCTCTCGAACTAAGCTACATGTACCGGTACAATTAAGGGATGGCATTTCCCTGGATTAAAATGTTTTGAGAAATAATTCAGCGAAGAGTAAAGTTCAGACTGTGAAATAATTATTTCCTTCCATCTCTGGTTAATTGCTATATTTATAAGCCTTTTCCACGCTAATTTCTCGATTGGTGCTGATATTAGTTCTTCAGGGGTTGGCAAGTCATATAAGGTTAGAATCTTCTTCATAGATATTTATAGGTTATTAGATTTGCATTGGGATATATGCACGAGTTCTTCAGCGTTACTTACTTACTGTAACTTAGATAATAACACAAAAAAAATAGTTAGAGACAAAAGAAAATATTGGAAAAAATACCTCTATTGCAAAACTCACTCAAATTTTGAAAAATATAAAACTTCTAGGAACAAAACTACATATGCATTAAAACTAGCGAAATATAATTATGAAAAAAGACCTTGCAACTCGGATAAATAGTGACAATAAATTATTTTGGAAATATGTAAGGTAAAAAAACAATAACAAAACTACAATAGGACAACTAATTGACCAAAATGGAAACATAGTCTTAGATGACCAAGAGAGAGCAAATATTTTTAATCAATACTTTGCCAGTTTCTTCAAACACAATGAACTAAATGACAACCCAGCTTTCCCTCAAAGAAGTGTTAACTCCATGCTTGACAACATTATCATAACCGAGAACGATGTTCTGCTAGCAATAAATGAATTAAAACCAAAAAAATCAGCTGGCCCAGATGGAATACACCCCAAAGTGATAGTCCAATGTAAAAATGAATTAACAAAGCCGTTAACAAAAAAATTCAACAAATCATTAGATGAATCAATAGTACCAAGTTCCTGGAAAATAGCAAATATAACACCAATTTTTAAATCAGGAAATAAACAATCTCCAGAAAACTATAGACCAATAAGCTTATGCCCCATTGTCTCTAATATAATGCAAAAAATTATCAAAAAGAATATTGTAGATCATATGCAAAGTAACAATTTATTTTCAATAAACCAGTTTGGATTTATAAAGGGCAAATCCTGTCCTCTTCAATTATTAGAAGTACTGGAAGATTGGTCTTGATAGTGGCCAAGAGCTTGATGTAATATTCTATGACTTCAGGAGAGCATTTGATACATTACTACATAACAAGCTGCTAACTAAATTAGAAGGTTATGGCATTGTGGGGAAGGTTTTGGAATGGGTGAAAGACTTCCTAAGGGACAGATCTCAAACGGTGGTTGTAAATGGAAAACACTCAACATCTGAACAAGTATACATCGGGGTACCTCAGGGTAGTGTCTTAGGTCCTACCCTTTTCCTTGTCTTCATTAATGATCTCCCCGCAGTAGACTCTCTCGACCGATAAACAACCAGAAGGCTTCTGGAGGCCCATCTCTTCGGTTGTTTTTCGGGCGAGAGTGTCTACTGCGCAGGCTTGGGAAACAACTAGCATAAAATGGTATTTGATTATTATGCCAATGTTTGTTTTGTCTGCTCTTAAAGGCATTTACACTCGGTGCTTGGACAACACTTTCTGGTAGGGAATTCCCGTCTTCCACTACCCTAATGCTAAAGGAATTTTTTCTGCGTTCTGTTTTGGCTTGTTTTTTGAAAGGTTTTAGGGTATTCCCTCTCGTTCTGGTATATGTTGCTAAAGGGAATAAGTTTTGGATTGATGATATATCGAATCCTCTAAGGATCTTAAAGACCTGCAGCATGTCTGTACGTATCCTCCGGTATTGAAGTGTAGGAATACCTAAGGATCTTAGCCGTTCATTATATTCTAGGTTGTTTAAAGACGATAACATTTTTGATGCCCTACGCTGAACATTTATATAGCGATTTGGTGCTTTTTTAAGCACGGGGACCAAACTGTACTGGCATGTTCTAAATGGGGTCTTACTAAAGCTTTGAATAGTGTCAAAATATATTCTTGTCTAGATACGTAAAGGTTCTCATAATTATTCCTGGATTTCTATTCGCTAAGGCTAAATGATATGAGTGTTGAAGGTGAGATTACTGTCAATTATCACCCCCAGATCCTTCTCCTCTGAAACATTTATAATCAAGTCCCTACGATTCTCCCTGTCTTTCATAAAATAGTTATCAGTAGCCATTGATTTGCCAATATGCATTCTTTTACATTTTTTTTAATTAAATTCTAAATCCCAAGTTTTGGACCAGTCGCAAAAATTGTCAGTAGTTCTCTGTAATTTATCTACGTCTTCTTGGGAATTTATAACTGAATATGTTTTGGTATCATCTGCAAATAGCTTGACTACTGTTTCCGCTACCTCGGGGAGATCATTTATGAAGACAAGGAAAAGGGTAGGACCTAAAACACTACCCTGAGGTACCCCACTGTATACTTGTTCAGATGTTGAGTGTTTTCCATTTATACCCACCGTTTGAGATCTGTCCCTTAGGAAGTCTTTCACCCATTCCAAAACCTTCCCCACAATGCCATAACCTTCTAATTTAACAATATTGCGCGACTTTAGGAGCGTAATATGTATACGCTGAAGAACGAGTACATCCACAGACCTAAATTAATAACATGTCTGTGTTGTGTGATATATCCCAATACAAATCTAATAACCTTTTTATTGCATACGTTTTTTTAATATAACAACGAATAATAAGAACAAAACAGTAGGTTTTAAAATTTAATTTTCATCAATTTTTTTATTTGAATCAAACATATTGTCGTTAGATCGTGGGCATTTTGACATGAACAGAAAAGTGCACCAATCACGAACGAATATACATTACACACCCAATATGACTTTACTGCACGTCAATATGAGCGAATATTGACGTTTCCTGTTACATTGCAAGTAAACGGATCTAACCGTTTTCTCCATGTAGACCTGATCCCATCAGACTGTACAGTGTATGTTTAGATGTTTATATATTATCCTCAACTGCTAATTGCTCTTGATTTGTTGAAGCTCTCTACTAAGTTGTTTAAAGCTTTTACATAAAATACCACTGACTTGACAAATATTTATGGTGAGGGTTTCGTATATACATATATATCTGGGTGTGCCTATGAAGGCAGAATATATTATCAAGAACAACAACAACAACAACAAGATGGCCGAATGTGATGAAAACAAAACTCTCTCGTGAAATTGTCGAAATTCACAGCTTCCACGACAACTTTCAGTTTAGGCGCTTCAGGTATCCGTTCGAGTTAATTATCCCATTATGTTTTAGTTGTTTTTAACGCATGCCATCATGTTAGACCTATAGCTTATATCTAGTAAGAGCCGTGCCATCTTCTTGTCATTGAACTCAAATTCGCTCAAGTTGGCATATTTGATTCTCTGGTACGGAAAAAGTACGAGAGATTGAATGACAGTTTATGTTTTATTGGTTATATGTATAATTCTACTTGTGACATGAGCAGGTTATGCTGCCCAGGCTATCGTACGTAACGAGAAATAACAATTAGTATAGAACTGTTGGTGGTTTTGGCCATTTTAGGAGTTCCATACCTTTAAGAATATAATATATATACATATATATTACCATTTTTTGGGGGTCCAGAACTCAATTAATTAATATTTTAACCACTCAAATCCATCTTTTACTATCCTAGCTCTGTGCCGGGTGCCTGTGGGTAGCAATAACATTTGCACAAACTATTAAGCAATGCATCCTTTATAGGACAGTTGAGAGCGGGGCAGTCCCAGTAAAGCTTGTTTTTCAAACATAAATGCCCATTATTTCATATTAAACGCGCAACAGCTATGCCATTGTGCATGCTACCCGAGTGACGTCAGCACGTTAAATGTGTAAACAACTAAATTAAACTAGTGCGATGTTCTATTAATTCAGTTGTGCATGCAGCAATAAAGGTTTTAAGATATGCCTTCGTTTTGGTGTCGCCTTTTCGAAGAAAAATGCGATACATAAAGATTACTTTGTCGTTCGTCAGTCCGTCCGTCAGTCCGTCAGGAAAACTTAACGTTACCTATAACTTTCTCATTTCTTGATATTTCAACATCAAACATGTAATATATACTCATCATGACAACATCGACAATAACATACTAAAGTATAAAGGCCAAGGTCACACTGAAGGTCGTTATATGGGTTAAATACTCATTTCTTTCTTCACGAAAACTTACTCAGGCCAGTTTGTCAAGGTCATTTATCTGGTTCCTAAAAAACTTGTTATACTGACAAATCGCTGACAGGCGACACACGTGTTCCGCGGAACACCGTCTAGTGTTTGTAACTGTTGATGAACCATGATAGTTCAAAACTGAACGTTTCTGTTCTCAAACTGGATACTGGCCTTTTTCATATAGAAACTTCTAAATGCCTACAAAAAATATACGAGTTTACTTATAAAAAAAAGTTAAAATAAACCCACACGTATACCAATCTGTAATGATTATATTCTAAATAGTTACATGTTTGTCCATTTATAATATAGAATAATAGTTCTCATAGATCTACAATGCGTACGTTTACAATTGAACTCAGTTGAACAACTGGACTCCCGGGAGTGACAAAATACTCGCTAACATCCTGTAAACGGTGTTTGTTCCTTTCTTAAAAGTAAGATAAGCTAGTAAATTTAACTATGTACTCAAACTAAAAATTTAAGCACATTGTTTTGATTTGAGTCATTTTTTAAAGTTCTGTAATTGAACAATTTCTTGTCTGATTGCAATGTTTATGTTTAGTTGACGTATTCTTTTACAATTTTTACTCGACACAAATGTATTAACTTGTCATTTGTTTATGAAATCCAGAATATTAAAGATTAGGTGCTCATTACTGTTCTGTTTTGTGATCCTTAAATTGTTTTGAGAGTATATTTTGCAATTGATTCCTTTACAGAATAATCCATATGAAAAGTAGCCCATGTTGAACGTTGAATGCCCTTTAGCAGCAATGCCGATAACTAATTAAAAGCAGGTTGTGATCACAGCATGGAGTAATGCGAGAGATGTGAATAGCGTTGCCATCATACAATACACAAACGTATATTTTCTTTTGAGGCGATTGAACGCCGACCAGGGGAACAATAGGTTCATAAAATCGATGTAAATGGATGTAATGTGGAATCTGAATTGTGCAATAGACGTATTAGCATCTAATTGTATATCGTGATTCTGTTTTATTTTCTTCTATGAAAATGATGCTAATCAGTTCCTTTTTGATCTGATCAAAGGGGATAAATGATTTTTTAATTTTGTTCTCACTAATGCGCAATAGTGCTTTGTTTATTTTGTCAAATCTTACAATACTCATTCTTAGTACAACCTCTTAGTACATATGTTATAGATAGATTCGCATCATTTACATAGTATTAATGTGTAAAATATATGCTAATATCGTTTGATATTGATGCTATTAGCTACTTTTAAAATATGTTGATGGTTTTATAACTGTAGTCTCTTATAATTCTAATTAGAATGGCATGGATATCTTATAATGCTTACGATGTTTCATTTATGTTTGTATTTATTGTAAACCATGATGAGACTTTAATAAAGAAATATATATAAATATATATATAGCTGCATGTATAGGCGTTTAATCGAGAAACATCAAGATAATCTAAGGAACTGAACAATTACAAAAAAGTTGTTAAGGTTTATATATCGTTTAAACAAACAACCCTAAACAATTAAAAGTTAAATGAACAATTAAAATCGACCTTAAAGCTAAGGTAACATCGTAAGAATAGTTTTGTATAATTTAATAATTACCGACATACTGCTAAACAATTAGTTTCCTTTTTCCTATTTTTTTTATGTTCATGACACTATAACCTAATAAGAAGTCTATGTTAGTACAGTAATTAACAAACGTGACACACAGAAATAATAAGCAAATATAGATATAAAACTCGAACAGGAAAAGCAGCAAGGACGACAGTCAACCACAAACACACACAGAAACAAAGAACACATTTTAAGATTAATAAATGGCCAAATAGGAAATCACAAACACAAAAGGGTTGACAATAAGGCTACCGCCTTGGAACGGTCAGTGGAAAAAAAGGCCGCTGGGGGTTTAAACCAGGTTCTAGGGTGCACCAAACCTCACACTTACCCTACTGTCAACCCAATAAAACGGGACAGTGTAAATAAAGAAATCCCCGCCATGAACTATTCTCTAACCAACAAGGCAGCATTAATAGGCAATATAAGTAAATATAGATATAAAAATCGATAAGAAAAAGCAGCATTCAAAGACGACAGACAACCACAAACATACACATAAACAAGGAACAACTTTAAAGATGAATAAAATGTCAAATAAGACATCACAAACACAAAAGGGTTGACAATAGGGCTACCGCCTTGGAACGGTCAGTGGAAAAACGACCAAGACAAGATAAGACTGCAGACAAACATCAAACGTCACCGTCCTTTTGGGCTTTAGGTAGACGTCATCATATGGTCCACAGCCCGTCCGGTCATCACACAATTTAAGAGGAAAGCATAAAGGCGAACTGTAAATGGGTCCATCACCAAACATGCAGTGCGTTTCGAAATGATAGGGTCATAACCTCGTTTTATAAACCTTTTAATAAGTTTAACAAAGATAGTATGGAAGTGATCATGACCAAGGATCTTATAAAGTTTGTAAATCACGTCACCATAGAGGGTTGTGATAGTCTTTGTCGCAGAAGAGTTCTTAAATTACTTTCATATTTGGAAATAATATCCGGGTTACGATAATAAAATGTTTCAAAGGCTTTACGAAGTTTATGGTATCGGTATCCCTGGTGGAGTAGCTTTTTAGTATTAAGATTACGAATATTAAAGTCCTCAACTCGAGTACAAGCTCTAGAAAAACAAATAAGTTGAGACACATAGATCCCATAAGAAGTTGCTCGGGGAAAATTCCCATCTAAATGGGGATAATTAACAATACCAAATTAAAATCATCTCTCTTGTCATAGATTATTTTATCATTTTCAATGGAGATATGTTAATCAAGAAAAGAAATTAACAATTCAAGATGACGGAATTTTAGACGGGTCAGGAAAAAAATAATATAACCATCTTAATTCGCTTCAGTTTTCAAGCGCACTAATCCATTCTCGTTATATTCGCATATCTAAGAGTGAGGTTTGGTGCACCCTAGAACATGGTTTAAACCCCAGCTGCTTTATTGGGAAGGCACCAACGAACACAAACATACAAAACTATTATCATTTATTAAATTGTATGGCAAATATTGGGAGCGGCTCCAAATAGCGGGCTGCCGGTAACACATACATATTAAATGGCAGCCCTAAACATGTATAACAAAAGAGGGCATGGCCCATAAGCATGATACCCTTAAAGAAGCTCTAATAGGCTGAAACAAGAGATGAAGCCCCAAAAGGGCTTTAATAAATTGTTTATTCAAAACTCTAATGCTAATGTAAAATGTTTCTTCATTTAATCACTTGAATGTTATTTCTTTTGTAATTTTTACAATAATATGCACGACCGATATATAGACAGCGCATGCGCAATTAAATAAAATACCATAGCAAATCTAGCTTACGAAACAATTGGTCCCTCCCAATAACTATAGCTATAACTAGTAATAGCCCTTATTATCTTTCGACACTGACCGTTCCAAGACAGTTGCTCTATTGTCAACCCATCTGTGTTTGTGGTGCCTTATGCGTTGTCATTTATCCATACTTAAATTGTTTCTTTCGATGCGTGTTTTTGGTTGAATGTGGTCTTTGAATGCTATATTTATATTATGAATTTAGATGTTATCTTATACATAAATTTTATTGGAAACACCCAAATGTTCCTTAATTTAGAAAAGATTAAAACAATAATAAATCTATCCACATACATTTTTAAGAGCTTTAAGAAACGTGATGATACATATTACAATAAATAACACACTTTTCTCCACTATGAATAATATTAATATATTTTTTCAGTATAATTGGAATATTTCTGTTTATGTTCTATAATTATTTATCTCAATGTACAATTTCTTTTGTTTTTGTTTGTTTTTCTTTTATCGTTTTTTCTGTTCAAATTGTTTATGAAAAGAACATATTTTTTATATATGAATCCATACCATGTATCAATCTCAGTTTATGCACAGTAATATATTGTCAATTACCGGAACTTATATCATTTTCATGAAATTCTGTATTTATTGATATTTGTGAACTCCTGGGCAGAATGCATACTGTTTGAAATAAAATATATGTATTTCAAGTTCAACTTTTATATCTAGGCTTATTAATCATTTATGAAAAACTTCGGTAAAAAATACAGCTAGATCCAAAGTAACATGCCAGTTGACAATTACATTACGTGGTCCCGCCTTAATTCCATTAAGCGACGGGAAAGTTTATATTAGCTGGATTGTATAACGGTTATTTCGGCAATAAACACCTTTTAAACATGTTTTACTGAAAAAAATCCGATAACCTGTTTAAAATTACAAATTGCAACATTTGTAAGCCGAAATTAAGGATTTATTTCATACCCCAGCCAAACCCGTTTCGCTTCTTGAGAAGGGGTTGGGTGGGGTATGGACGTTAATACTCGGACCACGTAATGAAAGATGAAATAATTTAGAGACGGGCCAGTCCAAACATGAATACAACCATCACAATGCTCTTCCGTTTCAAGTTTCGTATTCTCATATTATTAATCATTTATAAAATCATTTGGGCAAAATACAGAGTTTACGAGTCTTGCTTAGCTTTATGAAGTCAATAAAAAACGCAGAGCAGAAATAAAACTTCGGATAGCTAAACGTAATACACATTTTATCACTTTTATGATAGTGAAGTTAATAAAGTCTAGTAAATATAATAAAGCCTTATTTGTTTACTGCCGAACAAATGCTTAATTTATTAACCAGTAGCTTGCGATCAGTTCCGAGATTACCGCGGTATTTTGGCGATCAGTTCCGAGATTACCGCGGTATTTTGGCGATCAGTTCCGAGATTACCGCGGTATTTTGGCGATCAGTTCCGAGTTTACCGCGGTATTTTGTCGATCATTTCCGAGTTTACCGCGGTATTTTGGCATTCCAAATGATTGCTTGACTAATAAAATGACATCATTAGTATTTCTGTACATATAAATACAAAACATGAATGTACCTAATACTAAAATTAAAATGTTAGAAATGGGGGGGTATCATCTATAGATATATTCCTATGAAAACTACCAAAACATATAAGAATTATCGGCGTTTTCATATATACGTAGTTGGGTACTACCTAACAAATATAAAAATGCACACATATTAATATTAAACTACAAATAAAAAGTACAAATTATGAATGAAATACTTAGTTAATAAGCATGGCCTTTCTTACTTGAAAGGATTCTTGTAAATTTGCTTTGGAAGGATGGGTGGACGGACGGACGGATGGATGGATGGATCAGAGGTTGTATACTGTTTGCTTGCATAGCTGTAGATGATCCTACGTGAGTGCATGTGTAATATTGACTTTATTAAATCCCTATAATTAATCAAAAGCAGGTTTTGTTCACGGCATGGTGTCAATACGTTGCTATCATACAATAAACAAACATATTTTCTTTTGTGGCTATTGAACGCCGACCAGAGGAACAATAGGTTCAGACAATCGATACAAATGAACGGGATGTGGAAACTGAGTTGTGCAACATAGTAATAGATATACATATAGACTGGGCCCATTTGTTGAATTTGTAAATGTTAGCGGCATTTTTTAGTAAAAGTGGTATCTTGATCTGTTTATATTAATTTGGGTATGCTGAGTTCGATTATGGTGGATACTAAGCTGACATTTGACTGGAAAGGCACATTATTGTTCTTTGATAATTTTACTAGGAGTTTTTGTAATCATTTTTTAAAAAAAATATTTTACATAAGTCATCATTTTTTTCTACATTGTTTGACTTTATATTCATTGACCTATTGTAAGAATATTATTTCAAGCTGAATTTTAACGGGAAATGCAATTTTTGGGATATTTTATAATTTTTTGATAATTTTACTGGGAATATTTTAAATATACATTTAAAACAAACATTTTACACCAGTCATCAATTTTCTCTATATAGTTTGATTTCATATACATTGATTTAACATAGGAATAATATTTTAAGCTGAATTTTGACAGGAAAGGCAATTTTGGGACATTTCATTGTTTTTTGATAATTTCACTGGGAATTTTGGAATATGTTTATAAAGTAACATTTCCCACCAGTTATCAATTCTCTCTACATATTTTGACTTCATATACATTGACTTATTATATGAATAATATTGCAAGCTGAATTTGACAGGAAAAAACAATTTTTGGGACATTCCATTCTTTTTTGATAATTTTACTGGGAGTTTTTGGGGAAAACAGAATTAAAATAAACATTTCATACCAGTTATCAATTTTTCCTACATATTTTGACTTCATATTCATTGACTTACCATATGAATAATATTTCAAGCTGAATTTTGACAGGAAAGGCTTTTTTTATTGATAATTTTACTGGGACTGTATTGAATATTTTATAAAATTAATAAACCACATTATTTATCCTTAGTCTTCATACTTGACTGAACCTGTTTCATACTTACATAGGAATTACGCGCCTGTTGTGTGACCTTTGTTTGTTCATATTTGCCCTGTATTCATACAAGCCCATCATGCTGCGTGAAGGCGCACATTGCTGTGATCTCTTAGTTGGATAATTGTATTTGAACCATCTTCAGAGAAGGGTCCTACAATGTTTTTCTCTTTTTTTTGCAAAAAACAAGTTCAGTACAGCTACATGTAGGTATAGGGTTTAAATACATCATGATTGGCTAAAGACTATTGCCACTATATGTTCATTCCATTTTCACTGGCACACGTACCATGGTATTGCTCAGTCATCGTGTTTCCAATATTGATAGTGCACCAGTCCCGTAACAAGTAAAGGTATTGCTCAGTCATCGTGTTTCCAATATTGATAGTGTACCAATCCCGTAACAAGTAAAGGTATTGCTGAGTCATCGTGTTTCCAATATTGATAGTGTACCAGTCCCGTAACAAGTGAAGGTATTGCTCAGTCATCGTGTTTCCAATATTGATAGTGTACCAGTCCCGTAACAAGTAAAGGTATTGCTCAGTCATCGTGTTTCCAATATTGATAGTGCATCAGTCCCGTAACAAGTAAAGGTATTGCTCAGTCATCGTGTTTCCAATATTGATAGTGCACCAGTCCAGTAACAAGTAAAGGTATTGCTCAGTCATCGTGTTTCCAATATTGATAGTGCACCAGTCCCGTAACAAGTAAAGGTATTGCTCAATCATCGTGTTTCCAATATTGATAGTGCACCAGTCCCGTAACAAGTAAAGGTATTGCTCAGTCATCGTGTTTCCAATATGGATAGTGCACCAGTCCCGTAACAAGTAGAGGTATTGCTCAGTCATCGTGTTTCCAATATTGATAGTGCACCAGTCCCGTAACAAGTAAAGGTACTGCTCAGTCATCGTGTTTCCAATATGGATAGAGCACCAGTCCCGTAACAAGTGAAGGTATTGCTCAGTCATCGTGTTTCCAATATTGATAGTGCACCAGTCCCGTAACAAGTGAAGGTATTGCTCAGTCATCGTGTTTCCAGTATTGATAGTGCACCAGTCCCGTAACAAGTGAAGGTATTGCTCAGTCATCGTGTTTCCAATATTGATAGTGCACCAGTCCCGTAACAAGTGAAGGTATTGCTCAGTCATCGTGTTTCCAATATTGATAGTGCACCAGTCCCGTAACAAGTGAAGGTATTGCTCAGTCATCGTGTTTCCAGTATTGATAGTGCACCAGTCCCGTGTTTCCAGTATTGATAGTGCACCAGGCCCGTAACAAGTGAAGATATTGCTCAGTCATCGTGTTTCCAGTATTGATAGTGCACTAGTCCCGTGTTACCAGTATTGATAGTGCACCAGTCTCGTAACGTGCTTCCAGTATTGATAGCGTACCAGTCACATAACAAGTGAAAATGAAGGCTTAATTACTTATTGGACTATGATCACGGTGTTTTAAGCTCATTGATAAAGATCTGCCTCACACGATCAAAGCAACTTTCTGGCTCTGCTTTCGAGGCAGATCTTGTACCGTTTTGGTATAAGAATTGATTTTTCAAGTGATAGACAATAAGGAAATTGTTGCAGCTGATGACCTCACAGACACATTTTAAACACGGCCATCACGAAGTACAAGTGATTTTACCAGGTTCTAGGGCACACAAACCCTCACATGCTCTTCAACGCGAGTACAGTACTTTTCCGGCTACTAGTATATCATTTCCTGCATGTACAACGTCAACAACGGTGGCTTATAAAAGGCAAGTCGAAGGAAAGGCGCTATATTCCAACTAAAGTCGTGTTCAAGAATCTACCAATGGGATCAGCAATGAATGTCCTTTTGCCATTTCATGCGTTAACAGAATTCAACACCACTTCCTTTGCAAACCACACCAAGCAGACACCATGGCAGGTATTTCCAGAGCACACTACCTACTGATTTAGGGAGGGAAATCTTACAGAAAACACAATCAAGACTGCCGATAATTGTGTCTGCAGAATATATAATGTGGTGGATCATGCAGTCTGTATGCTCTATAACAAACGTCAAGCTTCATCTCTAAGTACCTATGATTTTTCTACATTATATACAACTCTACCACACAACCTTATCAAAGACAAGACTATTGCTCTCATTAAAAAAACTTTTGCTAGGGAAGAAAACACTACATTTTAGCCATGTAACAATATTAAAGCGTTTTTTTACTAACAGCCGTTTGGACAATTACACAATGTGGATTTTCCATGAAGTTTGTAAAGGTTTGATTTTATATTGCTATGAAAGAGATTTTATGTTGAGTCTTTCACCAGACACCCAGGCAGATGTTATTGAAGCCTTTAATGACACCTCTCGGTATCAGGACGACATATTGAACATTGACAACCCTTTCTTTTCTACTATGGTTAATAATATATATCATAAAGAACTTCAACTTAACAAAGGTAATATTTCTGATACTAACGCTTAAAATATATGACAAGAGAGATGATTTTAATTTTGATATTGTTAATTATCCCCATTTAGATGGGAATTTTCCCCGAGCAACTGCTTATGGGTCTATGTGTCCCAACGTTTTCGTTTTTCTAGACTTGTACTCGGGTTGAAGACTTTAATATTCGTAATCTTTGTACATGTATAACTAAAAAGCTACTCCAACAGGGCTACCGTAAATTAACATATATTAAGTACCGTACATACCGGCGAACATATTTTTTGTAACAGTTGTCATAAATAAAGATGTAATAATATTAAATCAACAGTGTTTTTAAATAGCCGACATGGGGTCAATTACATGACCAAGAAGTAAATTACATGTTACATTGTAAAGTTAGGGTGTGACAAACACTTAGACAGATTTCAAGAGGTCCCTACTCTCACACCTTAAACAACAGACAGCCAGCTATACATGAATTATCAGCAAAATGGATACCAATAATGAAGTTTTCTGTTACCCTTTTCCTTTAGTAACATCTCCAGCGATGTCAGATAACAATAATTTTCACAGCTCAATTATATCACAACATATATATAATTATACAAACTATCATTTTTATTTATATAAAATATATCTATCCATAGCATAAGTACACCTAAATTTAAATAACGTTATTTCAGTTATATATTTGGGTTATTTTATTTTATTTTACATCAGGATCCTATAGGGATCTTAGTTCGTTACACTAATATGAACTATTCATTACAACTTTCGGTATTCCCCGTACCACGCAGCTGCTATTTCCTTTATGTTTCGGAATGTACGGTACGGTACGGCTTTGACCCTCAACCTACAAAATATGGGAATTAAAAAAAACAACAACAGCGAACTTGAAATCCATAAAGGGACGTTATAAACGGGACGACTGCATTAACATTCTGAAGTACCGAGTCCTCACCTGAGACGCCTATTTTTGAGAAATGTGGCTAACGTTATCTGTTTAGTAGTATAGATACCTGCAGGGCTAAGAACTTAGTTACGCTTAAACGTTTCAAGTCTGAAAATGTAACATATACAAACACATTCATTAGGTTAATTAATTAAAGAACCTAACCCGCCAAATAACAGCAAAATCAAAACTCTATCCTGGTGTTCAGGTCATATAATAATGCGAATGTGTCGATTAAAAGTATAGATTATATTCACGGGTTCTTAAAATACCCTTGATTGAATATGCGTAAAATGAATTATGAGTAACTCTTAATTCGACGCTCCAGTTTTGGGGTTTCTGGCCGGTTAAAGGCGTTTATATTGTGTCTATAGAGTTTGGATTCTCAAAATATTTGTTATATATATACCTCGTCCTCTGTAGGTTTATAAACAATGTATATACACTGGTCAAAATTGCTAACCGGTCATTTTATTACTTGGAATATTATATCAAATATTCTATATTTTGAGTTGATATTTCATACAAATAAATATTAGCCGCAAACAAAACAATCAATACACATTGTAACTTCAAAATCCGCACTTCCGGTCACGTGACTTATTTTGGCGCGAAATCGCATTATTCTCCCGTGCTGCACGAGGTAACATTTGAACATGTGTTTGTGTTCTCGGAATTGTTTATCGTTTCAATCCCAAACAAAAACTTACTAAAAATTAAATAAGAAATGCGTCGGATGACAACGGAAGAGCGTGGACGGGCCGTCGGTATGATTATTGCTGGTATTTCGATTCGGCAGGTAAAGGACATTGCGTAATTTGTTTATTTTTATTAATTTATTTAATCGATTTTCAACGTTTTATTTTCTCTTTTTTAAGTCTAGTATTGTGTATTATAATATTCCTCATCCTTTCGGCAGGTTAGTTTATTCATAAGTTTACTTGTCTGTCCGTCCGTCCGTCCGTCCGTCCGTCACTTCGTTTGTTTGTTCGTACGTGATTCTGTCTAACCATGTTCATTATTCTGAAAAAGTGGCAAGAATGAGTTGTTTTATATTTATAGGTAGCAGAACAGTCAAAATAAGTTTTTCAACAATTCACGACCTTTGGCTCAAGTACAGTCGCACCGGAAGTGTTGATGACCTTCACCGAAGGCCAAAAAGACGTGTGACAACGCAGCGTCAAGATCGCTACATCCTTGTAACACACCTTCGTAATAAAAGAATAACAGCGACAGATACTGCCAGACGTTTAATAGGCGTCCGTAATAGAAACGTGAGTGATCAAACAATACGAAATCGACTACGGATCATAGGATTGAGAGCGAGAAGACCTTTTGTGGGATTAGTATTGACTGGAAGACACCGGCGAATTCGGCTTCAGTGGGCCAGAAGGCATTTGAGGTTCACCAGAGCAGACTGAGCAAATGTTGCCTTTACAGATGAGTCCAGATTTAATCTTTAGAAGTCCGACGGCAGAGAGCGAATTTATCGACGACTTGGGGAACGATATTCGGATAATTGCGTCAACGAAAGATCTCATTTTGGAGGAGGGTATTAGTTTGCACACTAAAACTGATATGGTGGTTGTTCGAGGAAACCTGAACGCAGACCAATACCAGCAACAAATACTTCGACCAACGCTTATTCCCCATATTCGCGTTAACCGTGGGATGACATTCATGCAAGACAATGCACCTTGCCATACTGCAAGAACTACCCGTCAGCTACTTCAGGGCAACAACATTCGAACAATGGAGTGGCCGCCATGTAGTCCGGATTTAAATTCAATCGAACATGCGTGGGACGAAATCGACCGTCGTGTGCGACAGTTACCAAGGCAACAAAATATTGCTGACCTCAAAATGGACATAGGCAATGTTTGGAATAACATACCTCAGCGTTTTCTACATAACAACATAAATTCCATGCGACAACGCTGTTTAGCTGTTGTACGCGCAAACGGCGGTCATACGCGATATTATTTTTTGTAAATTTTGAAATTTCTGGTATCTATGAATTTCCATAAAATAAACTTCTTTGAAATTCATAAAATACTTTGCTTTACTGATGTGATTACTTATAGAACATTTTTCAATACATTAATTTCCAATTTCACATATTATTTTTTTTCTGAGACAAATAAATAAGAAAATAACAAGTGACCGGTTAGCAATTTTGACTAGTGTATGTTGTAAACTTTGCTTGTTGATTGCGGATATGGACTTTAAAGTAAGTATGCTTATCACATATATATAATACATTCAGATAGTGAAACTGATATCCTCAAACAGACAATTATGTGGATAATCTTGTGTTGTAAATGGGACGATTTGCGTTTTAATCAAACTTTCAACAAAAGACAATGTATACTAAAATCAATTTTTAATTGTGCTATCATATTGCGTTCATTTAGCTTATTCAATGCATTATATTTGAGTGTGGATACTCCTTGACATAACCGATAATTGTGAAAAGGTTTACCACCACTAATTACATGTAAGCCTCCGAGGTTCAATAAAAGAACCAAAGATGTCCGCCATATTTTCTAATTTCGAAACTGAGATCATAGTTATTGTTCTGACATTTCAAATGACCCTGTTATTCATTAATACAATTTTTATGAAACTAGTGTGCAAAATTATGTTTTTGTTGTTTGTTTGTTTTGTTTATTATGTCACGAATATGTTTGCATATTGTATATGATGATAAACTTGTAAAGTTTAAATATTAAAAAAAGTATCTGTCTGTCTGTCTGACCTGTTATCTAGACGAAAACGAGTGTGTATATAGTATATTAGTCTAATTAAAGCAGGGTCCCAATGATCAGTACATGAAAAATGCTTATTAATAAATGCCGACAATTCTCAAGTGATTGCGTCTGTGTGATCAAGATCGATTCAGGACGTTTCGGCACCAACCCAAATCGGCATCTATTTTAAATTTTACCCTAGACGTTTTGGCACCTATTTATATTTGAGTATTATAATGAAGTAAAGAAGTGAAGAAATTAAATATTTTCTATAAGATCACTTGTAGTTCATTTAAACTGCAAAGTTGATTGCCTTAACGGCAAGTCCGAAGCGGTTTTGAGCCTGAATACAACTAAAACATGAACATAAATCTGTATTTATACATTATCTTTTAATTTTTCACTTTACCTTCCTGTCATCTCCATATCGACGACTACAGGTATGTGTCTTGAACAAAGCCTCCACAATACGATATATTGAACATTGACAACCCTTTCTTTTCTACTATGGTTAATAATATATATCCTAAAGAACTAACCCATTATTAAAAATCGTCCTCATATAACGCATGCGTTATACTTTTCTTGTTTTAGATGTAAAACGCAATTTAACTGCATTTACATTTTCTATAATAACTTCCGTTGTACTTAATTACCGACAGAACTTTTTACGATAACTGAAAAAATAGTTTTTTCGAAACTCTAAAAAATCAAACTTAATTATTATCACGTAAGAGGACTTCATTACGTGTTCGCATCTTAATTCCATTAAGCGATGGGAAAGCTTATATTAGCGGGATATTATAACGGATATTTTGACAATAAAACATGTTTAAAAACAGTTCGTGTTGAACAAAAGGTGATAACCTGTTTAACCTTACCTATTAAATGTTTTAATTTTACAATATGCACAATTTTTAAGCCAAAATTAAAGTTTATTTCATACCCAGCCAACACGGTCTTCGCTTCTTGGGGAAGGGGTTGGATGGGGTATCAACGTTGATACACGGAACACGTAATGATGAATATAAATCACGACTGTCAACTTACTAAAATGGTGTTGCACTTAAATAGTCACACTAGTATAAATGTACACTCAGTACATTTGAAAACGCAACACTTGGAATTATTTAAATTTCTAGAGATGTTAAATATATTAAAGTTAAATGTGTTTCGTTGAAAAAGGTAGAGCAAATCGTATGCACATGTTTATCCCATAATTATGTTAACCTTCAGGACAAAGAAACTTGTGTGCTAATATAAAATACAATCTTCATTTGAACAAAAAAAAAGTGGATTGAAAATAATCGAAAATCGAAAATGTTGCGTTTTAGAATGTACTGAGTATATGTACAAACGTTGAACAAACACACGCATTCAAAGCAAACAACAATTACTGACATGGTTAATTACTGACATGGTTAATTACTTATGGAAAAGTAAAGAACGGAACACCAAAAACATATAAAGGTTGGTAAGCGGTGATGTTTCTTGGGCATGACGCCACTGGCGGTATAACACAATCTAATTTTTATATTTCAATTTAATTAAAAAGAAAACAATATCACGATGTAAATGAAATAAATCGTTAAACTAAAACAATCCACACTTTTTTCAAAGGGCATTACCTCAACTGAATCCTGGTATATCCTTTCAAATAAATAAATTCTTAAAACAATATCACGATTAAACAAATTTAGACCTTCCTTTCACTACTTTTCAGTCGTTTGTAAGAAATAGTTCGATAAGACTTTTCTTATCATACCGCTTCTAATCAGCATGCGTCGCGCATTAATCTTGCGAGATCGATCACGTGATTAAAATTATAGATTTGATTGGTCAACGCTTTGTCGCTGAAAATACTATTGATGTTTTCTCTACCACAGTAAGCAAACAAAGAGAATTCAGATGCAGCATGGCGATATGTATAGATACGCGTATAATACAATAAGCTGGCTAATCGATCCGCAAAATGGAAGGAATGTAAAATCGAAATACCTATTTATTAAAAGTACGCTCAGACAATGGATTAACTCAGTGTTTTCAAATTCAAAATCGCATTTCATTGAATAACTTTGTTTTAGATAATTGCTATATGTTGATCTATCTGAACGCCAATTTCCGCCTTCTACAGCCTAACAGTCGGGTAGCGTGAACATAAATTCAATTCAAATTTAGAAACATTAACGCCGACAGAGTTTATTTAAAAGGCTCTTTACGATAGACATAACGAGACCGAAATCGATGCGCGATAGAGTCACTTAATAATTCGATTTCGCAAAGTTTATTTAATTAAAAGTTGTCTAATATAAAGGATTTTGATTGCTAGTTACAGTAACAGGAAAATGTCTCATAGATAGAGATAACGAAAAAAAACACGAGAGTTCATAAAAGGCTTACCGTATTAGCTAGTTTTGTTATGCGTTTTTATTACTTTGAGTTGAGTGCTAACACCTGTTAAACATCTGATATCAAACACACTATAAGTTTAATCGCTTAAGGTTAAAACATTTATTCAACTAAAAAATAAAAACAAATGTTTTAACCACCAGCTGGGATTTTATATTATTGGTACAAATGGGGAGATACATAACCAAGGGAGGCTACTGACAATTGATAGTTTATTATACAACGTTTTAAACTGTCCCAGAACAAATGTTATTTTTACATTGTGACGCCATGTATACATTCAGGAAACATACAGACGGGTCGTTATAGGTAACCAAGACTAAGAATGGGACAATACACGAATACAGAGCAAGAATACTGTATTATTGTTTCTAAACCTCACACCAGGCTGCTCACACCGAGAACATATTTAACAACATAATTCTGGGTTGCTATTTTTTTTCTCGTAAGAGAACATAGAGGGACACGTACCAGTCACGTACGTGCCTTAAAATAATATAGAGGTGTACAAAGTGTCAACGGGCTACGGAGTTATAGTGAGACTGTCGTAACACTCGGGCTACGGAGTTATAGTGAGACTGTCGTAACACTATCCGTTAGCAATAACCCTTAAATCCGCGCTTTGATTCAGCTGGAACTGTCAAACAAGTTGTGTCTTAATAGCGTACAGAGGTAGGAAAAGTTTCACGGCGCCGCTTTTATAGTTGGAGGAGTTATACAAAGAACACCAACGTCATCGTCATTCAAAAGCAAAACCGCCATCGTCATTGCAGTTTTCACGTTCAAACGCTTTAACATTTCCGCGTTTACCGATATAGCTCCGCCGTACGCTATTTGATCGAGCTGAAAATGTTAAAAAATATATGCCGTAATAGGGAAAAAGACATATGGAAGGTTAACGTTTTACGGAGACCTGCGTACCACATGCGGCGTTATTGCGAAAACACGGCCAAACCATAATGTCATACCACAACCATAAACCAAATTGCTCACGGTAACCGCCCTAGCTTGGTCGTATGTTTACCCATAGAGCTGAAACGTTTAGGGTATTTTTGTCGTGATAGGTTGCATAGTTATACTGAGAAAACCATAACCAAACCCCCAAACCCACAAACCTTTGCCTTTTGTTAGGCGTTAACCGCCCTAGTTCTGCTGATAGTGTTTTGAACGAATTGTAACCACCCTCGCCACTGTGTTAGTACTTATGTTTATAGGGCAAGAAACTTTTCCTTAGCATCGTCCGTCGCATGGGTGCAGTCCCGTGCATTCACCGAGCACATTAAAGAGCAATAGCTACTATTCATAAGTAAGAGTAGGGCAGGTTCTCGAAGTCGTATGTATCCGTCCTCTCCCACATTCTGGGGCGGCTCTAAATAAAATATAATATGTTGATGAGCCATTAAACAACATCAAATTCAATTCGAGCTGATACTCTCAGGAAATATGTGTCTTCATAGTGGACAGAGGTGGGGAAACTTTCACTGCGATGTCAGAGGAGTTATAGCGAGAACACCGACACCACTGAGTGGACTTGGCCGGTTTCACGTCTTTACCCTAACCCTTATTTCCGCGTTATCCGCTTTACCGCCATCGTCGAAACCCACGTTTGATTGATTACGTTATACTCCATTCATTTTTCAGAGCCCTTTTAAATAAATTTTGTTTGAAAATAGTGCATCAACCTCTTTAATTATAAAGCAAGCTGTTTTTGCGTATTATTAACTGTTGATTATATTATACTAATAATATACTACAAACTAAAGTAGAATAAGACTAAAACTGAATGCTTGATAAACACTTCATGATTGACATGTGTCCCTTTAACAATTTACAAGCAATTTCCAGTTCGATTTATAAACTAAAATTGTAATAATTTGGAACTACTTAATTTTCTACCAGAGCCAGCCCTCAATTTGAGTCCAAACATAAGCAAAACATAAACAAATAAACAAATATTCATTGATCAGTGTTAAAAAGCCATTTGCATTCTTTGTTCTGTATGTATTTAAAAATATTTGTAATCATTTTAGATACATTCATAATATTTTTTTATCATTAACATAGAAGGCTGGCATGGAGCACGTGGGGGACATGTGAACATTTATTTTTACCTCGTGGCCACAACTAAGTATCTCGTTCCCATGACTTAATAAGTAGGTATGAGATAATTATCTCGTTACCTTGTTCCCTTGACTTACTAAGTTGTTCCTCACAACATTTTTCTTTTCACATGTCCCCTCTGTGCTTCCGTAACATAGCCTTTATATAAGTTTTACTGCTGTTTAACACTGATAGCGGATATACAAAGGAAGCAAAACAAATGAACTTACGTTCAACAAAAACTCAACTCTGAACTGTTTATATTACTAGTAAGAAGTTAAATTCTCTATGCAGTCCTTCTGGTCTATGGATGACACCAAACAAACTGTCAAACTGAGACTTATTATTCTGCATAGCTTTCTGGGCTGAAAATGCTCGTTCGTTTGTAAGTACATCGCCTCCAAAAACAACTCTTTCAAGAACTTTCTTATCGATACAAGGAACTGCTAACTCATGAACTTTCTGCAGTATTTCAATCATGCCCTGGGATGAATTTTAACTTGCATCAACAAGATCACAGTTCAAAATTACTGATTTTTTCTTTGCGAGTTCTGTAAACGGATGTAAAATATAATCTGGGTATGATTCTCTTACTGGTTCTAAGAACAGGACATACTTCAGAAGTATACGTGAAGTGTGAAATACAAAGTTTTCTGCAACAGCATTCATGTGGTCTTGTGATGGGATCCACTGATCTGAGGGTACATCTGATATATGCGGTTGATGAACTAATGGCATGTTCAAATCATCATATGTCACCCTTTTCTGTTTTACCATGGTGAGAAACCAATGTAAACTTTGTCTTTGTTTCTCCATTGTCATTTTTGCTGGAGCAATGGTGACGTCTAAATTATCTCCAAGAACTTCAATTGGCCTTATATTTAACTTACAAGAATGACTGTTTTTAGAAACTTCACTTTCAATATTTTCCGAAACTACACTTTCATTTGTATTTTCGGACACTACACTTTCAATTGTATTTTCCGACACAACACGTTCAATTGTATTTTCCGACACAACACTTTCAATTGTATTATCCACAATTTCAACTCTATTTTCCGAAACTACACTTTCAACATTATTTTCTACCTCTTTACTGTCATGAACATTTTCTGCACTTCCACTTCCAACACCAGAAGATGATTGTTTCTGTTCATAGTCATCTCACTTTTTTTTTTTATACCCTTTGACAACATTGTCTATTTGTTCCTCTTGTTTTTTAACCAAATTCTTTCTGCTGTTGTGGACACTGGTATACGACACAGACAGCCCGATGGCATGCATAATGGTCAGCGCCTGTAAATTGAATATAAAAATTAATTCTATTTGAGCTCTTCCATCAGAAAAAGGCTCTTATCACAAGACATTGAGATAAACAATATCTCAAGAAATGTTTTATACCGGTAACATCATACCAGCTACATGTACATGTAACTATGTAAAATAAGAGTAGTAAATAAATAAAATCATGGAATTATTCAAGGTTACCGCCTATGAACAATCAACAGTCAATTGAACTTTAATATATATATATGATTTCAAACTGATAGTTTAGTGATATATAATAGTTTGTTCTCGCATTAGGTGGCATTATTATATTACCATCGTCAGATATCGCCGGGTGATTCAATATGATACTATCCAATCCATACTATCATTGTATGAAGAGTACCGGAATCAATCACCCTGGGGTATCCGACGATGTATATTGTTTTTGGTCCAATAACTAATCAAGTTTAAAAAATGATGGCCCTATATCGCTCACCTGACTACATAAAATGATATGCACCGATCAAAAATATAATATTGTTGAGTTATTTTATGCTGTATACCTTATTTAGTTCAATGTAGCCTAAAAATTTAGTTGAGTGTAACCTATTCTAAACAAATTCAGTTTAATGTAGCCTAAAAATTAAGTTAAGACTTTTAAAAGTGCACCCTAACATCATAAAGTGTAACATAAGAAAACTAGTATAGATCTGTAACAGTGAAGTGTTGCTTAACTTCCAAACTAATCTTTACTATACTATTCTGCATACTGTACTGTATTGTTAACAAGGTTCCTATAACATTATGTGTAAAACTGCTGAACCCCAGCAGGGCTGGGCCGATTCTGACCCCAGGGTCACCATTTGAACAAACTTGGTAGAAGACCACTAGATGATACTACATACAGAATATCTAAGCTTTCGGAGAAGATTTTTAAATGTTTTCCTATATAACTCTATGGAAAAAATTGACCCCTGGGGTGGGGCCGATTATAACCCCAGGGTCACCATTTGAACAAACTTGGTAGAGGTCCACTAGACAGTGACGAAAAAGTTGACGCCAACAACGACGATGACGGACGAAGGGTGGTCACAAAAGCTCACCCTTGACCACTTCGTGAAAATTAAGCTTCTTACCTCTTTCTTCAAACCACAGCTGTCTAGAACTAGACCCAGGACAAATTGTATGAGGTTCAACAGCTGGCATCTGGCGTACAGTAATATACAGGCTGCCATTACAATGTGAGCCAAGCACTTTTTCCTTTTCTCACCAATCATACCATTCAAAATGGACATTAGTGTTGGTACTTTCTGCTCTAGAGTCTCTGCCAGTTGTTCCCAATCAAAGTTTATAAGGTCATCTGTACTATTTACCTTTAACACTGTTTCTTTTCTCTTACACAACTGAGATACTTCCTTTTCAATTTCTTTAACAAGATGCTGTAGCATTACTTTCTTATAGTTAGTGTTTTTTACTAAGTGTTTAATTACAGCTGAAGCCCCCTTCTTATTTGTGATGGCCTTAATCACAGACTTTTCTGTTTCATTCACTATTATAGAAGACCTCTCCTGATCCTTGTACTTCACTGTCACCTGTATGAAAATGCAAAGGTTCATTATTATAGTACTTCCAGGGAGGCTTTTTATTTTTGGCACCAGGAGTAGGGGCTTAAATTAAAAAAATATATAATTATTGAACAACAATTTTCTCATCCATTGCTGTGTCTGACAAAAGTCCAATGTGCTACTAGATTTTAAGTCGGTATGAAAGTGTTCAGTACACTGACTGCTCATTATAAGGCCAAAAAAACACAAAAAAACTTGTGTTTCCGGTAGACCGACCCTATTTATAGTGACCTATGATATGATGGTTAACATGGTTAATAAGTCTACAAAGTTTGGAAAGAATCACACGGGGGTATCTGACGATGGGATGCTGTACGATTAGTGATCATTGAAATACATTGACTAGCCAAAACTTTAACCTGAATTAACCTAAGTCGAAAAAAAGTAAGTAAAAAGGGCAATAATTTTGTAAAAATGCTATACAGAATAATAGCACAAAAGTATTTGTTCTTTTTTGTGAAAAATATCTTTTGTCAAATTGTTAACTTTCAAAGTATTTAGTTTCAAACGGTAGATTTTTTTTACTGTACCTTTACGTCAAATTCATTTCTTATTATTTTGGTCTGTGTACTCTTGTCCACCTTACACACTTTCCCTCTACCATGGTTCGGGGTGGCTGTTTTTTTTGGTGTAACAAACAAGGACTTCTTGCTTTTAGGTGTATTACCCGTGGGTGTCAGTGCTGCTGCAAACGGTCGTTTTTTGCTGCTTTTTCCTTTAATAAATACAGAATAAATTAACATTTAACATTGTTGATTTCTAGTAATTAGGGTACGATAATTATTTGTTTCTACAAGAGCATTTTTTTACAGAGTGCTGGAACCTATGATATGCTCGGCATAGTTCAGCTATAGAACAAACTGAAAGTATTGTAATAGTATGAAATGAATCACCCAGCAATGCCTTTAAAACACATTGTTTTGAAATTGTGTTGATATTTTACTGGCCTTGTTCACTGGGCGCTTTATTGGCCGACGTCAAATATTTGGTAAAACTCAA
This sequence comes from Cyrtodaria siliqua, assembly GCA_037043455.1. Lineage (NCBI taxonomy): Eukaryota > Metazoa > Mollusca > Bivalvia > Adapedonta > Hiatellidae > Cyrtodaria > Cyrtodaria siliqua. The sequence goes on from JAWPHD010011207.1 coordinate 50,910, forward strand.
AAAAACTGACCCAGTCCTCATTGCACTTGGAATTATTTCCATAGAAGTTATAACTTTGGTTTTATCAAGAAAATGAATATGAGCACATAACACATGCATAAATGATTTAAACATATATGATATTTGAGTGAGTCACCGTCTTCACAAACAGAAACAATAATATTACCACTTGGTGTTGAACGAACACGATCCTTAATGCCTGGCATCTCCTTCAGTTGGTTGATAAACTCTTGTTTTTCGCACTGAATTTTGGCGATTTTTGTTTTTTCATCTTCATTTAATTTCAAAGTTCTATTTAATTTGTTTGTGCACAAATTGCAAGAAAACCCTTCGTTTTTTACATTCAGCGAATTGAAAATAAATCCATATTGTTCAATACTTTCTTTCGACGTCAGATTTCGGTAATGTGTGCCCTTAATCGCCGAAAAACAAAACAAACACTTTTTCCCCGTTGTGTCCATGGGAGCTGCCATTTTGTCAATTTTCGTTACCTTTCACGACTCCCGTTGAAGAGTATTCATTTTGCAAACGCTATTTTGATTGGTCGTTGTAACTCCGGTTCTATTCTATTTTATTCTGCTAAAACGACCGAAATCAGGCGTATTGTCCCACGGGTGATGGTGGAGAGTAACGGAACAAATCACACGGGGGTATCCGACGATGCTTTACCGCCGTCGTAGGTAATTTTATCGAACTGAAACTGTCGGGGGAATATGTGCAGTGATATGGTCAACGGTGTGGACGTTTTCAGGGAAATGTTCTTATGCCAAACCCTACCCCAACTTCAAATCCTTACCCTAATATCTCGATGTAACCGTCATGGCTCAAGAGTACGTCTACCAGCGAGCTCAAAATCAGGGTCTCTGTGCCTTGATACGATACATAGGTCTACAAGGTTCCAACTGGTTGATCTTACGGAATACGGAATGATAGGGAGACAATTGTAGCCCTACCCTAAAACAATATTCCTAATTTCCGCGTTAACCGCCATGTAACAGCGTCATTTTCAGCCATATGCTATCGCTCATAAACCGGATACATCGGTTTAGCGCACCACGCGGATGTTACCGTTTTTTTCAAGACCAGACTGAACGCAGTATCTCAGTCCGACGATTTGTCTAGATTTTTACGACGCTTATGGTGTCAGACCAGTGAGGAAGTACTTCCGGATCGTAGGCTGCTAAAATAGTTCCTTGAAAATAATCCAAAGTTTCTAGTTTGCATGTGTTTTTCCCAAGATTAGCTTTTATTTCATTGTTAAATCTAACCTGAGGTTAAAGTAGTATGTCTGTTGTCATGAATAGTAAGTATTTTGTTGTGTTTGTCAGGATTATTTCTTTGGAGAGTATGAGTACAGAGATTAGGTAGAGATGTGGTTTTGACAGATACGCATAGTGTAAATGAATGACGCGAAATGTTGAAAAACTGAATCGGTGTTTTATTCCAGATATGGGACCGTTTTCTAGCCAAATGTGTTTAATTCACAGAATAAAAGTGTATTTATAAAAGTGTATTTAAGCGAACGAATGTTGTGGAACTTGAGACTGATCTCCAAATATAGCATATAGTGCATTGTGTTCAATGGGCTGATTTTCACCGGTCTGACACCTTATATTGTTTGTAATTGAAATCAAGCGTCGTAGATGATCATTTCAGTTAGTCTTGATCATCTTCGAAGTTTGATTGTAAATAGACAAACCCGGAGCTAAATAATAACAGGGCTCTATATGACCTTTCAATTTTCGTCCCGGTTTATAATAAAACAAACGTTGTTTTTATGTTTACGACAGTTTGTTGACCCTTATTTTCACTGCGAAAACAAGAAGTTATTCGAGATGTTGCGATGTACGGTTTCCCACTAAACTGCATGTACTGTCCTTTGCGCTTCGAATGATAATGTAAAAGCAGATGTCCATTAGGACAAGTAACATTTGCTGGTATAAATCAACATTAAAACATAATGGTATTGTTTATTTTACACATCATCATACACATTTACATAATTATTCTCGTTATAATTTGAAGCGTCAATCTTCCGGATTTTGGATATTATAATGTGCTTTTGGTTAGTAAAATGCGGCGCTTTTAGAAATCGTCAGTAATATGGCGGAGAAGGTATCAGATATGAATTTTAAAACTATGTTAATATAATTTATTAATGAGAAAATAAAAAATAATTTAACAATGTCATTTTTTTTTAAAATCTTTATGACAATAATTTACATATTCTAGTTCTGTTTATTTATAACAAAACTCATTAAAAATACAATTTATAAATTGATAGATAACTTGGACTATCCTTATTTTTATGTCTGTCTCTTCGTGTTTTTCTTAAGGAAAGAAGAAACATGGAATTTAATTTTGCTCAATTCACAACATTGAGTACTAAGTTTGACTTTTGCGAGTAGACACTAACTTCGTGTTGGGGAATGAATTTTTATTTTTATTTTATTATTATTTTTTATAAATAAATAATTCTGTTGATTAAAAAGATCTTTATCAGATCTAATAACTTTACAAAGTTTTCGTCGAAAATTGGTATAATAAAGCAGGGAGTAAGTATACATAAAATGACATGCGACAATCTAGGCTACCGATTCTAAAGCTGAGCCCCACAACTTTTGACAGCAAGGGAGCCCAGTTGGCAATATTAGCTTCATCCCTGGAAAATAATTATTTTGCATTTTCATATGTCTCTTTATACCATTGATGCTGATTGTCCATTTTAGACAAAGAATTTACGCATTGCAGAGTCGAGTGTATTTGAGGACGTATTTTGTGAGAATCTTCAACTTGAGAATTATTTGAGAACTTTGTTTGAGAACTGTAATAGTTTGTAACATGTTTTATGAGAATCTGAAATATGAGAACTATTAGAGAACTTTATTGGAGAACTGTAATAGTTTTTTGAGAGTATTGAACTTGAGTTTAGAAATGAGAGAACATGTATACAAATAACTGAGAATATGGGGGGATATCTGACCATGGGAGTATCATACTGTATAGTTAGCCTGAACTATTTTGAGAACTATTTGAGAGCTTCATTTGAGAACTTGACAATATTTGCGAATTTAAGTAGTGTGTTGAGGCTATTGGACTTGAGATAGATTTAGAAAAAGTGAGCAACATATAACACGAATCATTTCGCCAATAACAATCATACACATTCATAAAATCTTTAATCTTAACTATAGGAATAGCTCAAAACCATTTGCTTTTTAATGTTGTCGCTATTAAGTACGCAGTACTTTGATTTATTTTACCAAACTGAAACTCTCCGATATTGAGTGTAATGATAGCGTACAGGTGTGAGGAAACGTGCATGATGCTGCTCCTACATTCAGTGGAGTTATAGCGAAAACACAGTCATTGGTTCAAACCCTAACCCGCATATCTGCGTTAACCGCTATAGCTCCGCGGTACGTACTGTGAGCGATTTGCAACTGTCAAGGAATATTATATGTCATGATACGACCAAGACATGTTGAATTTTTCACATTACTATCCTGATGTCATGCGGAGTTAAAGCAATAACACAGCAAAACCCTAACACTAAATGCTCAAGGTAACCTCCGTGGCTCAGCCGTACTTCGACCCAACGAATTGAAACGTTTAAGGTGGTTGTGCCGCAATAAGATAAAGATGTTCTGCAGGATCTTGCGAAATGCTGAATTATAGGGGAAAATGTATAACCCATATCTCCAAACCCTATCATTAATTCCCGCTAAGTCATTCGTGCTTTGATGAAGAAGAATCTCTCATAGAATGTGTGTTTTCATAGCATACATAGTTATGGACATTTTTATGGCGCAGCTCTAGAAGTTAACGCGAGATCACCGACATCACTGGGTTTAACCCCTAATCCTAATGTCCGCGTTTAATGATATATCTCCGCCCCGCGTGCTTTGATCAAGCTGTGAGGAAGTTGCATGCCCTTGCGTCAGGCAGAGTTTTACCGGGAAGATGACCAACCAACTCCAAACCCTTACTGCTAGCGTAAGCCGCCGTAACTAAGTAGTAACTAGGTAGTACCACCGCCGTAACCAGGTAGTACCACCGCCGTAACTAGGTAGTACCACCGCCGTAACTAGGTAGTACCACCGCCGTAACTAGGTAATACCACCGCCGTAACTATTTAGTACCGCTATCCAACGAGCTGAAACGTTTAAGGTCTCTGCGCCGTAATAGTATACACTAGTCTGCAAGATATTAATGTGATGATCTCGAGAGCTGCAGAGTTTTAATGAGACTTATTACATAACTTACGGTGTGGGAGTGGAATAATACCATTCTATATTTCGATATACCACTATAGTTATATAAGTATGCAAATAAGCGCGATGTCAAAAATATCGATAATGACTATGATCCAATTTCTACGGTATATGTCGGTTTCGCATGTTAAAGCGACAGGCAAAAGCAATAAAAGTCGATATGTGAGTTATGTGATAAATAGAATCTAACATTCGTTCTCATTCATTATTGAATTTATTAAACTCGTTAGAAATATGATATAATCTCAGCAAGAGCCTCGCATTAATTCAATAATGAATGAGCAGTCATGTAAGATCCTTTATGTATATAACCTTATCCCTAAACCCTAACCGTAACAATCACCCAAATTTCGACATTAAGCGCCCTAGTTCGGCCTTTCGTGTTTTGATTCTGCTAAATCTCTCCGAAAAAAAATGTATCTTTATAGGTACACAGTAGTGAGAGAGGGTTCACGATGCTGCTCTTTCAGTCAGATATAATTATAGCGGAAAGGATTGACTCGGACATTTTCACCTCCATAACAGTAGGTATACACGTGGATATCAAAGTCGAACAGGAAATGCAACATTGAGGACGACAGTAAACCACAAACACGCACAGAAACAAACAACAACTACAAAGACAAATTATGAGATCAAAATTATAAAAAGGGTTGGCAATAGGGCTACCGCCTTGGAATGGTCAGTAGCAAAAAAGGCCGCTGGTGGTTTAAACCCGGTTCCAGGTTGCATCAAACATCACATTTACTCAATTGTCATCCCAATAAAAGGGGACAGTGTAAATAAGGGACAGTGTTAATAAAGATATTCGCGCCTAACAAACAAGGCAACATTAATAGGCAGTATAAGTAAAACACATAAATGATCATGTATATAAAATATAAAAAAACAACACCTAGAAAGCCACAAAGCAAGTACTCGTTGACATGGAAGAAGCCAGAGCAGCAAGAGAACAAACGGTTAAGGGTACGATGAGACAATATATAAAGACAAACATCAAACGCTACCGTCCTGTGATGATTTAGGTAGACGTCTTCATATGGTTCACAATCTGTCACAATCTGTCAGTCATCGCACAATCAAAGAGTAAAGCATAGTGGCGAACTGAAATGGGTCAACCCAGTGCGTTACACAATGATAGGGTCATAACCTCTTTTGATAAACTTGTTAACAAGTTTTATAAAGATTGTTTGAAAGTGATTATGACCAAGGATCTTACGAAGTTTGTAAATCACATCACCATAGAAGTCAAGTCGAACAGGAAACGTAGCATTCACAGAATACAGTCTATCAAAAACACGCATTCAAAACAAACATCAATTACAACGTTAACTAGAAGTAAGCAAGCGACGCAACACACACAATGGGGTTGACAATAGAGACACCGCCTTGGGACGGACAATAGAGACACCGCCTTGGGACGGATAATAGAGACACAACACACACTGGGGTTGACAATAGAGACAATCGCCTTGAGACGGACAATAGAGACACCGCCTTGGGACGGACAATATAGACACCGCCTTGGGACGGACAATAGAGAACCGCCTTGGGACGGACATTGCCAAAAAGGCCGCTGGAGAACCAGGTTTTAAGGTCCAACAAACCTCACTACTACAATATTGTCATCCCAACTAAACGATACATTGTAAGTCGACAAATAACTCAATAACTTGGCGGAAACCAGAGCAACAAGATAATTAATCGTTAAGGGCGGGACAATGTTGAAGACAAACAATGAGCGTTACTATCTGTTTCAGAAGTTAAACGTCATCACAGAGTTTACAATTTGTCGCGTCATCACAAAATCAAAGAGGAAATCATATCGACGAACTGTAAATGGATCAACCACTGAAACAAGTATGGTCTCTGTGCCTTGATACCAAATACAGTTATGCAACGCTTCAATGGGCAGATCTTCCGCGCTGCGAATTCAAAGCAAGAAACCCGTAAACCTGTAGTAGGGTCTGATGTTGGATATGTTAATTAGTTTAATTATGTTCATCAATCACCCCACTAGTTACCCTTTTTATATTCCCACTTGGTACCTCTCGGTTTTATTTCACTTAAGTGGTCCCGCGCTTTGTTTTTATTGGTCGAGGTTTTGACGGGAATGTTCCCTCGGGATTTGGTTGTTGTATGGAAAAGATAGACGTCGTTGTCTTTTAAGACTTCTAGTCTTTCAGTTTTACTGGTTTTGGACTTATTGTAGGGATGAAGTTCGGTTACTCAACATGCTCAAACAGGTAAAGAACTTGCTTGCTGGAAGGTTTATATTGTGTATTGCATTTGTTATCCAAGTCAAAATACTCATCACGGATTGTGTTTCATGATGGCGGTCGATTCTTGAGTTATTCTAACATATAACTTGCATTTATGTCGCTGCGCTCCTTCCCTTAGGGTTTCTTAATTGTTAAAATTTCACTTCATAGCCTCTAACGGACTTAGTGTTTGCCCTACTTTTTCCCCGTGCTTCTACGAAACCACGCCTCTTAACACGTTCGCGCTCCTACTAAATCCGCCACCTTGTGTCCAAACAAGCGCGTGCCATTTAGTAAGCGATTACTTATGTATTAGTTAGAGGCTATGAAGTGAAATTTTAACAGTTAAGAAACCCTAAGGGAAGGAGCGCAGCGACTGACCGGGGTTTCTTAATTGTTAAAATTTCACTTCTTAGCCTCTAACTGACTTAGTGTTTGCCCTACTTTTTCCTCCAATCAGACGGTGGGGGAATTTTAAAAAAATGGCGAACTTATTCATGTAAATTTCTAACGATCACCAATTTTAACCATTTAATCATTAAGTAATCGCTTACTAAATGCAGGGAGTAAGTATACTTATACTTACTTATACTTACTCCCTGCTAAATGGCACGCGCTTGTTTTGGCGCGAACGTGTTAAGGCGCGTGGTTTCGTAGAAGCGCGGGGGAAAAGTAGGGCAAACACTAAATATAATTAATGATTAAATGGTTAAAATTGGTAATCGTTAGAAATTTACATGAATAAGTTCGCCATTTTTTTAAAATTCCTCACCAAACACTAAGTCAGTTAGAGGCTAAGAAGTGAAATTTTAACAATTAAGAAACCCCGGTCAGCCGCTGCGCTCCTTCCCTTAGGGTTTCTTAATTGTTAAAATTTCACTTCATAGCCTCTAATACTAATACATAATTCTGTTATTAACAGTTCCCAGCACGAGCACTGTGAGACATGAGATTGTGGAGGAAACAGAGATTGTGGAGAAAACACCTAAGATTAGGTTAGTGTCAGACAGGTGTAATTGATGTATTGTTTTAAGAATGTAAACGACAAGTATATGTTAATTTCATGTTTACATTATGTTCCAAATACTAGAATGCAATAAAGAACCACTGTGTTATTATTATACTTTATATATTGTATAAAAAAACTGTTATATATGTTGGTACTGATTTGGTATTGATTATGAATTCTAAGATATGGTTGATATTTGTTTCAGAGCTGGCTAGGTTTTACAGTCATCAGTCGACTATAACGTATAGACTCTGAATACACAAACTACGGTTAATTTGTATAATATTTATAGTAAGATGGATATTTTCTTCGAAAGTTCCTGTATACAATACATAATAAAATATAAACTATTGAACCAGGGCCACCTGTCTTTCTTTGTGACTATCATATATTAAATCAAAGGAATGACCAGGATTACAAACCTACCTTAAACCCTAAACATAAGTAAAAATGTTGAACAGGAAATGTATCATTCACAGAACACAGTCAACCAAGATAATGCAACAATTTTACGGATAAATATAAGTAAGGCATGCGACACTTATAATGATAAATATAAGTAAGGCGTGCGACACTTATAAGGATAAATATAAGCAAGGCATGCGACACTTATAAGGATAAATATAAGCAAGGCATGCGACATGTTTAAGGATAAATATAAGCAAGGCATGCGACACGTATAAGGATAAATATAAGCAAGGCCTGCGACACTTATAAGGATAAATATAAGCAAGGCCTGCGACACTTATAAGGATAAATATAAGCAAGGCATGCGACACTTATAAGGATAAATATAAGCAATGCATGCGAAGTCCAGACTCTATTGTGCTCATCGCGTCAGGTATACCTTGACGTGTTCGTTGGCGGAGGGACTATAAACCTTAGAACTACACACACACACACAGCAATGCATGCGACACTTATAAGGATAAATATAAGCAAGGCCTTCGACACTTATAAGGATAAATATAAACAAGGCATGCGACACTTATATAAACAAGGCATGCGACACTTATAAGGATATATATAAACAAGGCATGCGACACTTATAAGGATAAATATAAGCAAGGCATGTGACACCTATAAGGATAAATATAAGCAAGGCATGCGACACTGATAATGATAAATATAAGCAAGGCATGCGACACCACAAACATAAAGGCTTGACAATCAATGCGGGTATCGTCTTGGAACGATCAGCAGCAAAAAAAGCCGCTGGGAGTTTAAACCAGGATCTAGGGTGCGGCAAGCCTCACTTTTATCCTAGTGTCATCCCGATCAAACGTGACAGTGTAAATAACGGAATCCCCACCAGGCTATATCCCATAACACACTAGGCAGCTTTACTAGCAGTATAATTTAAACACAAATATGACAATTTATTTTATGATAAGCAATGAAATACTGTGATTTATCAGTGAAATAAAAGTGTTATCCACACTGTGGAATATAGAGTTTTATTTCCACAGTAGCTGCCGGGACTACTTTTTGAATGTTCAACCAACACAAATGCATGCATAGTAACACGGATCACAAGATATTCCTACTGTTATACTGTTAAATCCACTGTTTATTTAAAAAAAAAAATCTGTGACGTTAATGGTTTCAAAAAAGGTGACGTCATGTAACGTTTCGTTACGTCATCGTGACTTGGAAAGAAGCGCGTGTAAAACGGTTTAGTTAATGAAATTGCTTAAATAATTGTTTGAAAAATCATAAAATAAAAAGAATATTTGTTGTTTTGTCGTGAATAACATATTTTATTTCATCTCGAAGTGAGAAAACTTTTATATTTTCACTCATATGCTTCGCATTCGTGAAAATGTAAAGTTTTCTCACTTCTCGATGAAATAAAATATGTTATTATATAACCTATAAATAGACGCGTTTTCATTGGCTAAAAAGTAATTTTTTAGAAAAAATATCTAGCGATATTGACCTGTTTTTTTGATATTGACCTGTTTTATATAATTGTTTTTTTGATATTGACCTGTTTTATATAATTGTAAATTGAGGGTTATATAATAAAACAGTTATGGACTTTTCAGCTGTTATACATGATGTTGATATGTACCAAAAAATCATTATTGACCTCGGCTATCGCCTCGGTCAATAATGATTTTTTTGGTGCATATCACATCATGTATAACAGCTGAAAAGTCCATAATTGTATATTATTCACTCCAAAACAACAAATATCCTCTATGTATATATGAAATTAATATGAAAATATATATATGACTATAACAAATAAAAGCCTACAAATCCATGTACTCAATGACTTGGCAGAAGCCAGAACAAAACAAGTGTAAACCATTCATAAAGGGCACGACAATACCAGATTGAAGTTTGCAGCCTTTATGTAGACGTCATCATAGAGTCCACAATATATCAAATCGCATAGCATAATCAAAGAGGAAAGCATAATGGCGAACCATATATCGGTCAACCACTAAATATGAAGTGCGCTGTAAAACCTTATTGATAATTTTTAAAAAGATGGCATGAAAGTGACTGTGTATGATGTGCCATACGTGACTATATGTTGTAAGATAAATATATTCGTTTTGTGTAAAATATATATATGACACAGACAACTATATATGATACAGACAGATATATACATGTTAGTCCGAAAAATATAGTTTGTATCCCTAACATATATATTGTAGAGGCAAATATATATGTTACTCAGAAAAAAAATATTGTCCCCAAAATATATATCTTAGACACAAATGTATATGTTATTCCGAAAAATATATTCGGTTTCTAAAAATATATTGTCTCTCTAAATATATACTGAAGATATAAATATGTATATGATTTCGAAAAATATATATTCTCTCTAAAATAAAAAATATATTGTATACACACATATTGATGCAATATCGATAAATAAATATTTGTTTTGAAAATATATACGTTAACCCAAAGCATTCCGCTTGAAGAAAAACTACTTCTCGGGCAGTCTTTTTTTTACGAAATAAATATTTGTTTTGAAAATATAGAACAGAACAGAACAGAACATACTTTTATTGACTTGTACGTTAAGTACATCATCATAATATATATACAACAATTACAAAATACATAATTAAATCACGTGTAACATACATAGTATATGATTTATATCAGCTCTAAAGAGGATGATCTATAAAGTGTTCACACATGCGTTATAGATATTCTATGTGACATCGCACATTTGAGATATAAAGCCAATTTTAAAAGAATTATTTTGTTTTCAGTTTGCAATAATTCGATGAATTTAAACATACTTGGTCTATAACAATAGTATTGAGCTATGTATTTCCTCCTTATATCGGAGTAACATGGGCATTTTAGAATGAAATGAAACTCATCTTCAATATCTTGAGTATTACAATATTGACAAAAACGTTCATTTCTTTCAATCATATTGATACCATACCGACCTGCTTGAATTCTTAGAGAATGTGACCATAACCTTATTCTACTTACCTAACTTCTTAAATCGCATGGCAATATATCTAAATATATTTCATAATGAAAATGATTTTTCACATTGTTATATAAATCTAAGACACCAGAATTTTGTTTATCAGCATACTACTTTTGCAAAAAAAAATCGATTATTCTTTGTTTGAATACTAATACAAATGAAAATATATACGTTAGCCCAAAGCATTCCATATGTTCGCATCTATTAATAGATTATGTATGTAGATTGTATACGTGTATGCACTTTTACTGCGATTCTGAGCGTTATACAAAAAGTATTCTTAGGAATATTTAGCAACAAAACTCTCCCCCAACCCCAACACCTTCCCATCCCTCTTCCATTTGCATTTTATATTTCAAATAGAGAAATTTCATATCAGTGAAAAAGTTGCAGGATATTATACAATTATGGACTTTTCAGCTGTTATACATGATGTGATATGCACCAAAAAAATCATTATTGACCGAGGCGATAGCCGAGGTCAATAATGATTTTTTGGTACATATCAACATCATGTATAACAGCTGAAAAGTCCATAACTGTTTTATTATATAACCCTCAATTTACAATTATATAAAACAGGTCAATATCAATTTTTTTTTTATATAAAACAGGTCAATATCAAAAAAACAGGTCAATATCAAAAAAACAGGTCAATATCACTAGATATTTTTTCTAAAAAATTACTTTTTAGCCAATGAAAACGCGTCTATTTATAGGTTATATAATAATAGTTATTACGGAGAGCAACATTGTCCACGGTAGTCCCCAATGTTTGTACTATATCCGGTTCTGACTTAAGCCCCTACCCCGGTGTCAACGTTGTAGGTATAACTGGGCTATTCCACGCAATATCCTCTGCAACCTAAGGAATGAATATGTGTAGAAGAGTGATGGTGAGGGTTGGGGTGTCCAGGAACGGTGCGGTATTTTCGAGTTTTCTGGGGTGTTGTCAAGACATGTTTTCTACTGGAGGTGATTTTTAGTTGACCGAATGTAATGTAGCAGGAAGAGATTTCTGGAGTGTGTGGGTGTGATAGGGCTGGGGTGTACAAACTTCGTAACAGTCTTGGCCACAGTTATGAGGCGCCATATGTGACTATATGTTGTAATATAAATAAATAGATTGTGTGTAAAATATATATATTGAATACAAACATATATATGATGCAGACAAATATATATATTGAATACAAAATACAAACATAATTATACATGATGCAGACAAATATATAAATATGTAACAATTGTGTCCCTCAAATGTATATTGTAGAGTTAAATATATGTGTTACTCCGAAAAAAATATTGTTCCCAAAAATATATATTGTCAACGTAAATAGTTTTGTTATTCCGAAGAATATATTTGCTTTTTAGAAATATATTGTCTCTCTAAAAATATATTGAGGATACAAATATGTATACAATTTCGAAAAATATTTTGCTCGAGAAACATTCAAGTCTCAGTCGGGATAATTAACAATGTTAAAACTGAAATAGTCTATTTTGTCACAATGTTTCTCCATTTTGCTTACCTAACTTCCACACTAACCGCATTGACCACCTCAGCTCCGCTTTTCGTGCTTTGAACGAACTGGAGGTCTCAAGGAATCCGTGTCTTGATAAAGCTCAGAAATGGGGAAAGTTTCACAACACTTTTCTTACCTTTAGTGGAGTTATAGCGAGAACAACGACTGTTTTAGTACAACCTCTAACCCTTATTTCCGCGTTAACCTATATAACTTCCCCGTACGTGTTTTGATCGAGCTAAACTATGTGCTGCGATAGGGCCAAGAGATTTCACGGAGCTGGTTTTGCGGCATTCGAAGTTATAGCGAGTTATTTCTCGCGGTAACAGCCGTAGCTAGGCCGTACGCCTACTTCATGGTTTGAACAAGTTCAGGGTCTCTGTGCCGTGATAGGATAAACAAGTTCAGGGTCTCTGTGCCGTGATAGGATAAACAAGTTCAGGGTCTCTGTGCCGTGATAAACAAGTTCAGGGTCTCTGTGCCGTGATAGGATAAACAAGTTCAGGGTCTCTGTGCCGTGATAGGATAAAGAGATAAAGCGCTGTACATAGTTGAAACGGGGTGATCATGCGGGCTGCGGGTTAAAGCGAAAAAAACGTAAACCTAATACCAGTTTGTCCTTTGTTCAAGCTGAAACTCTCAGGACGTGTATAAATCGATACATGTAGCATATTATATGTAGGTGGGGAAAGTTTCATGGCGCTGCTTGGGGGAGATATATTGAAAACATCTTTGTCATTGGACTTGGTCGTTTTAAAATCTAACCCTAATTTCCACGTGTATCACTATAGTACAGCCGTATGTGCTTTGACCAAGCTGAAACTGTTGGAGAATTTATGCCGTGAAAAGGGCAAAAGGTGTGGAAGGTTTCGTGGAGTTGTTCTCAGGACATGCGGAGTTATAGGGAGACCACGGCAAACCCCTATCTACGGTAAACCTAACCACGGTAAACCTAGACCACGGTAAACCGAACTCTACTTGTTCCCAGTAACTGTCGTAGCAAACATTGCTTTCAGGGACTCTGAGCCGATTTCTAAGACAGATTGCAGGGCTTGTTAGTCTCAAACCGAGACTGCAATATTTCGTATGTCTCGTGTTCGGCCGTTTCGAAAAGTCCACTCTCATTATCTTTAGTTAAACGAGTTGGATAACATTATATAAATTTTATCCAAAGGGTTTAATAAATTCATTATTAAATAGGCGCCAATATGAGCTTCTATTTGTCACATACCTCCTAAAAGAGGCTGATAAGCAACATTTAATAATTTGGCTGGCTATATATAACGTTGTCGTACAATGACGTCGTATGTTTGTATGTTGACCCGGTCTTCTCCGTACGATGCCGAACAACGTAACTACCTCTTCAGTTTCCGTAATCCGGTATTTTAACGGTTACGGAAGTCAACGAGACAATTCCTATGTACAACGAGCTGCACGGAAAAGACCGAACGATGATGGCCTTCATTTGCATATGTATTTCCGTACTGCAATATGCTAAATATAATTGTCATGACTTTAATTAACATTCCCACACTGAAAGTTATGTGATAAATCAGAATACAGCGTTCATGTCAGAGGTGTGAACGTTCGCTGCATGTTCAAACCACAGCGCACATGACATAGGAATTAACGTCAGCTTCATGTTCAGACCACAGCGGACATGATAGAGGAGTGACCGTTCGCTGCATGTTCAGACCCAGCGGACATGATAAAGGAGTGACCGTTCGCTGCATGTTCAGGCCCAGCGGACATGATAAAGGAGTGACCGTTCGCTGCATGTTCAGACCCAGCGGACATGATAAAGGAGTGACCGTTCGCTGCATGTTCAGACCCAGCGGACATGATAAAGGAGTGACCGTTCGCTGCATGTCCAGACCCAGCGGACATGATAAAGGAGTTAACGTCAGCTTCATGTTCAGACCACAGCGGACATGATAGAGGAGTGACCGTTCGCTGCATGTCCAGACCTAGCGGACATGATAGAGGAGTGACCGTTCGCTGCATGTCCAGACCCAGCGGACATGGTAGAGGAGTGACCGTTCGCTGCATGTCCAGACCCAGCGGACATGTCAGAGGAGTGACCGTTCGCTGCATGTCCAGACCCAGCGGACATGTCATGGTAGTCAACTTGTGTTGCTGTTATAGACATGTCATGCTGTTATAGACATGTCATTCGTCAATAATCCAAGGTGATTGGCTAGTTGCAGTACATGATTGACTGGTTGCAGTACATGATTGGCTGGTTGCAGTACATGACTGGGATAACATATAGTTACGTAATGTCGATCGGATTACATAAATTATAAGTATGAGATATGAGTAGATAAAACAACTTTTATTCAACTGAAAAGAAACATGTTCTAAATAAAATAAAAAAGCTATAACATCATAACGATATCGCTAAATCAAAACACTCATAAATAACACAAGAAAAAACCCACATTCTAAAATCTTACTAAAACGTACAATTGGTGATTTGGGTGGATTTTGACGGATACACTGAGTTTTACAGTGTTTTACTTGATATCTTAACATTTCTTTATCCTGGAACAACTTGTTAAAATCTGTAATTCAGAACCAAGAACAGTTTATCGACCTTCAGTTCCGTAGTATAACATGTTAAATAAAGAACTTTATCAGGCCTATCATGTAAAAACTCTTCGAATTGTAATAACGAATAATCAAATGATCAGTATGTATGGCCACGGAGGCAATTTTCCAGTTGTAGAAATAGAAAGAGGTGACGTAAGAAGGCAAAACGATCTATACAGTTCAAATACCCTACGCAAACACCTGTAATGAGAGATGCGTAAAATGGTGTATGGAGATGGTTCTGCTCTCATACATATTGAAGTGGTCCATCGGAAGTCCGGCAATGTAGCAATTTGAGCTAACCGTAGACGTTAATCATTTGCCATAACGAAAACTGAAATGGGGGGGCAGAAACTAGTGTTTTCAAAATCTCTAGCTAGCAATTTCAGGTATGTTCATTAAATCAGACGTCAGAGTAGCGTTGACATCATATATACATAAAATAAATAGGTGGTACACGCAGAGAATGCAAAAGAAAAACAGCAGCAACTGTTTTGGCCCTGAATTCATAAGTATTTATTATTCATATTCAATCCTTTCAATTTGTACTATCCAAGTTCACCAATTGTACTATGTAAATAATACTGCTTGTAATAAAATATCACAGATTGCATTAATAAAAAATCACAGTAAAAACAAATGGATAAAATCTAACAATAACAAAAGCATGGCTAGTGGTCCTAATACCAAGCATGGCTAGTGGTCCTAATACCAAGCATGGCTAGTGGTCCTAATACCAATAACAAAGCATGGCTAGTGGTCCTAATACCATTTGCAAAAAAGAGCACCATCCACATATACGAGCACACGAATGGCATGATAGCGGCGGGTTCAGTAACAAATAACGACAAAGATAACGATTCGGAGACACGCAAATTATAAAAGACAGGATTTGCAGACACTGAAATGGAATTGAATTGGATTTTACGGCACACCAATCGTGAAGGTTATTTGGCGCCTAACAGGAATTAACGTTTTAGTCTCATCTTCCATTTACATCAAGATACAAATGGAGAATGGGACTATAACCTTCTAACCCGCAGAACTGCAGAGTTGCTGAAAATTCTGTAATAGACACTCCAAAAGTTTCCACGTTTTCATACGCGGTGTCATGATGAAGATCTTGAATGAACATGATAAAAGAGAACAATATTTGAACATGAAAATGGGGGTGGGGTGTCCTACCCCTCTGCCTCAAGCGGAGTTTGCAGTGGTTGTATTATACCCCGGCTGCCACTCGGGGATACATCAATGGAATAAAAGTCAGGATTCGAGACACGTACATGACATAGGTACATGTGCATTCGGGTAGGGCTTCATGAGATACCTGTTTCAAAATATGGGTAGCGCTCTTATGACGCAGTGTAACATAAAATATAATAACACATTTCCAATGGGGAGATTATAAGAATCTTTCATGGGTATCCGGTGAAGATCGGAATTCCAAAAGGAGGTATGATTGTTTTTATCGGAACCGAGGCTGTGTCGAGGAACCGACGCTCTGTCGACGTTCCGATTAAAACATTATACAGAGAGTTGGAATTTCCCAATCTGAACCGGAACCCATGCTTGATTCATTTCTTGTATATCATTTACATTCTGGGCATTGACGTCACCAACCACTGACGTGTTGCATGTTTATTTACACAATGGCGTCATGCAACTGTCAGTTTTGATATCATCGCGCGCTTTTATCTTCCCCCATGCGTATGATCATGCTTTTCATCACCCATGTAAAACGTGGATGAATTTATCCAGTATGAAAGAAACTTAAATAAAGTTCAATCACTTGTGAAGTGGAGACACTTGTCTTAAGCATACACTCACTAAGATATAAATGAATGAATGAATGTTTTTTTTGTCGACACAAACAGATCATTTTGTGCGCGAAAACTGATGAAAATGAACAATGAAATATAGCTAGTCAGTTATTAAAGACTACACTAAAATGTATAGGTAACACTATTTACAAATAAGTGATGATATGGTAAAACATTAAATATGTATATGTAGATCATCAAATGCCCGTCAACTAAAATAGGGTAAATGGTATAATAGATGTGAAAATAATGTATTAAAAACAATACATTTAAAAACACACACAAACACAATACATGCTAAGCAAAACGCCAAAACTCAGTAATGTTACAATAGTAGATTATATACACAATAGTTGTTTGGTAACAGGGATTTAATTAATATTATATAGCTAGTTTGCTTCTTAGGGGCTACACGTTACCTTTTAAGGTCCTGAATATTTCAAATGCAATGTTTACAGAGACTACACATTCAAATTAAAAATCGCTTACTTTAGATTTTTTTCTTTTCACGATTAATTAATATTAGAATATAAAACATTTAAGTCGTGCGCTCATGTCATGAGTGTCAATTAAGTATTTGATTCGCAAATTTTCGGCGTTTATGTGATTTTGAACGCCTGTAGTAAATGGCAAGATTCCACGAAACTCGCGCTTTTTGGTAAATTTGCCATTCACTAACGGCATTCAAAACCACATAAACGCCGAATATGTGTGAATCAATTCTTATAGTTACATGTTTACATTACTTTCCCGTTGACAAAGTATCAACAATAATGTACTTTGGGATGTTGGTAAATATGTGCAAAAGGGATAAATATCAGCGGTATATTTCTGTATGTTTTTAAACCGCGGAATAGCCATTATCTACTTAGTGCTTACCCTACTTTTTAAACCTGTCAGATGACTCAGAATTTCTGATACTGGCTACATTTATTCATGAAGAATGACGCGGTATTCACAGGTTAGAGCCTGTCAATACGCCATGGTAAAAAATAATCAAAATTAGCCGCTATTTCTTTTCAAAAGAAGCTATCAAGTCAATGGTAATATCTTGAAATTAAGGTGTACCGACTAAAGATCCCTATATACCGAACACGTTCTATAGTTTATTATTTCCCAAACAAAATGGTATGGAATGGTAAGTAAAGTGGCAGAAATATTAACAAAAAAGAAACAACATAAACCACAAGAAGGACGTGTCTGGTATATGAAAATCGTTTTGTGTAGGCAAATAAGGAACCTTAGAGCTCTTCCACGTGGAATTATGGAACAAGACGAGACCCAGTTTGTAAAAATGAGTTGTCTTTGAAAAATACCCTTTTGTAGTAAAAAATATATTTTTAAAAGCGGCCCCGTGTTTGCTACCTTTAAGAATAAACATTTCAGTAAAGTCAATCTCAACAATTCTTTCAAAACCTAACTGGTATCATTTAATTTAAACTCCGCCGGGATCGGCGGAAGTTCAAGTTTGGAACTAAGCGGTGGCAACATATTGCCACGACCTGTCATTGGAAGGTCGAGGTCGAACATCGTTTGCGTAACGGTGCCCGGTGGCGGGTGATGCGCAAAGGCAAACGGCTCCACTCTCGTCGTCTGCCGACTCCACAGAACTCGCTTAGTGTCCGCCTCTGGAGTGGCTGGTCTTTTCGATTTGTATACACATATGATGGCCGTCACGATGATGATTATCAGAAGGAAGCCACCAATACAGCAGCCGACAATGATCCAGATATTGGTACCAGAGCTACTACTGTCACTGCTGCTTTCTGAAATGTAATACAACAGTAATATAAACAACTGTACTGTATGTTTCCAAGGAATGTATTCAATAATGGATTGCTTCATACTGTGTGTTTGCCGTTTAAAACACTGGATCAGTTTGCTTGCGGTCATGTAATTAATTGTATATACTGAACTGAGTAAAGAATAAAAACGTATCGACTGTTTATTCTGGTATTTCCATATGCCAGTTTTTGAAGTTTGTAAAAGCTTGAACGGAGTTTAAATAAAACAAAACATTTTCAAATTTGCATTTTTAAAGTAATAATCTGCTAAAACTTTAACGGGAACTAGTTTTATAACTGTGGTTAATCAAAAGCCACTAGCTACAAAAGTTATGTGGTTTTTTTTGGTGATTTTTGAGGTAAGGAACATGCAGAAAATATTGTCTCGGACATATTTCGGTATTGTTCTTGAGCTGATGTTTTTTAGGCTAACAATACATTTTTTAGGGGAAATGGGGATCATTTCCTTGATTACTAAACGTTTCAACTAATTATTTGTTTGGACTATTTGTGGCGGTCTATATCTGTACCATGTGATAATGTTAATCCTACCTGCATTACATGTTGGAGCGTTTTGCCAACTTCCACCGCTTGAACACGTGACTGGTGATGTTCCGGTCAGCACGTATCCACTGTCACACGTGACCGTTACACCACTGCCGCCGGATTGCGTATCGCCACTTGTTGTCCCGTGTGTTATGGTAAGCGTTCCACAATCTAAAATATTGCGGGTTAAAGATGAATTAAGGATAGTATTACCTCTGATGCTTAATTCTAATGATATTGCAATTAGATATTGTATATAAATATTAAAAACATAAGCGCAACCCTTGAATAATACATGCAAACTTGATAAACATGCGAATTAATCAATACTTAGCTTATGTCATTAACCTATGTCATGTGTGCATTTATTATATTGTATATGCAATTTCCATATGGACATCAACCTTGCTACTTTTATCTCTTGTTTGTGTTTGTTGATTCCAATGGGTGCCCTTTACAGTATCCTACGTTTGTTTAGTGCTGTGTGGCGGCCGTAAAAAGTCGCCCCGACTACAAATCATTAATGTTATTAATTACAGGTCATTTGGAAACGTCAAGCCCAATCTGTGTGACTTTAAAGTAGAATATCGCAGAATATCGCTTAAGCCGGTGCTAGGAGGCGTGGGAGATGTTGCACTTTACATTACCTCCCATGAATAGGCTCAATAAAATCTCGTCTGCTACTGTTATGTCTTGTTTGTGTTTTTTGCTTCTAAGTGATCCCTTTTTCAGTATTTATTGATATCACAATGTGCACGAATCCATTTACGCCTGGAAGCGGTTGTCGAAAAATGTGAGTTACCAGTGAACTTAGACGGATATATAGTAACTGTGGTGCCTTGATAATGGCGAGGTGAATGTTAAATGGGTGGATGAGATTAGGATGGTAGATTAGTTGTATTAGTTCAAGCTATGATGTTTGACTTCGCTTCGTGTTGCAGTAACGTTCCAGCTTGGACATTGTACACTTAGAATGACACCATTCGCAACATCTCGTTCAATTCATGGGCTCCTATCTCGAATATATACAGAAGGAATCCATATTGATTACGTCATACTAACATGGCGACGACACCTGACAAAGGTCATTGGACGTCAAACTCCATAAAACACCAACGTTTGCTGTGTTATTTATCCGATTGTTCTATCTATAGTTATTTACATGGCTTTACATTACAATCATATGTATGGTATAATAACAAACATACATCGCAAATCACACAAACACGTGTGGTTAACATTAATATTGATTATAAAACAACAGTGCGCTTTTCTGTCCCATAGACTTTCGGCTTTCAAGATTTTGAACATAACAATCCGTTGAAATAAATACGAGGCATTTTTGACGGGATTAGACAACGATTGCAATGACGCACAACAAACCTGTGGAAGGGCCAGCTGTAGTTGTCGTTGAAGTGGTTGTCGTAACACCGTTGGATACGAATGCAATCTTGAATCCTTTGTATACGTTAGTAGCGTCTGTGGTAAACCTTAGATATACCGACGCTCCAGTACTTGTGAATGTCGGTGTGGGATTGTTTGTCGGACAACAGTAATCGGCTAGCAGTGTGGTGGTATTGTCAGCACCTGGAGGAAAAGAAACAGTTTCTCAGTGAATTGAATTGAATAGAAGACTTTATTTAGTGTAGCGCAGTTAGTAAAAATACTAATCTTCCCTAAGGCTCATATAGCTAGTAACGTTTCTCAATGAGTGATGTAGCTGGGAACAGTGCCTTATTGAGTGTATAATTAGCTTCACCTGTATAGAAAGGAACAGTAACCGTTTCTCAATTAGTGTGTATATATAGCTGGCAACAGTTCCACGGTGAGTGTATATATAGCCGGCAACAGTTCCACGGTGAGCGTATATATAGCCGGCAACAGTTCCACGGTGAGTGTATATATAGCTGGCAACAGTTCCACGGTGGATGTATATATAGCCGGCAAAAGAACCTCAATTAAATTAGTGTACATATAGCTGGCAACTGGTTTTCTATGAGAAAAATAATGTTTAAAAAGGAACGGTAGCAGTTTCTCAATTAGTATATATACAGTGGTAAGAGTTCCTCGGTGAGTGCGTATGTAGCTAAAACTGTTTCTCAATGATTGTGTATATAGATACAAACAGTTTCCCAATGAATGTGTATATAGATACAAACAGTTTCCCAATGAATGTGTATATAGATACGAGAACAGTTTCTCCATGAGTGTGTGTATATAGATACAAACAGATTCTCAATGAGTGTGTATATAGATACAAACAGTTTCTCAATGAGAGAGTATATAGATACAATCAGTTTCTCAATGAGAGTGTATATAGATACAATCAGTTTCTCAATGAGAGTGTATATAGATACAAACAGTTTCTCAATGAGCGTGTATATAGATACGAACAGTTTCTCAATGAGTGTGTATATAGATACAAACAGTTTCTCAATGAATGTATATATAGATACAAACAGATTCTCGATGAGCGTGTATATAGATACAATCAGTTTCTCAATGAGAGTGTATATAGATACAAACAGTTTCTCAATGAGCGTGTATATAGATACGAACAGTTTCTCAATGAGAGTGTATATAGATACAAACAGTTTCTCAATGAGATTGTATATAGATGCAAACAGTTTCTCAATGAGAGTGTATAGACACAAATAGTTTCTCAATGAGTGTGTATATAGATACAAACAGTTTCTCAATGAGAGTGTATATAGATGCAAAAAGTTTCTCAATGAGAGTGTATATAGATACGAACAGTTTCTCAATGAGATTGTATATAGATGCGAACAGTTTCTCAATGAGAGTGTATATAGATGCAAACAGTTTCTCAATGAGAGTGTATATAGATGCAAACAGTTTCTCAATGAGAGTGTATATAGATACAAACAGTTTCTCAATGAGAGTGTATATAGATGCAAACAGTTTCTCAATGAGAGTGTATATAGATACAAACAGTTTCTCAATGAGAGTGTATATAGATACAAACAGTTTCTCAATGAGAGTGTATATAGATGCAAACAGTTTCTCAATGAGAGTGTATATAGATGCAAACAGTTTCTCAATGAGAGTGTATATAGATACGAACAGTTTCTCAATGAGATTGTATATAGATGCGAACAGTTTCTCAATGAGAGTGTATATAGATGCAAACAGTTTCTCAATGAGAGTGTATATAGATACGAACAGTTTCTCAATGAGAGTGTATATAGATGCAAACAGTTTCTCAATGAGAGTGTATATAGATGCAAACAGTTTCTCAATGAGAGTGTATATAGATACAAACAGTTTCTCAATGAGAGTGTATATAGATGCAAACAGTTTCTCAATGAGAGTGTATATAGACACAAATAGTTTTTCAATGAGTGTGTATATAGGTACAAATAGTTTCTCAATGAGTGTGTATATAGATACAAACAGTTTATCAATGAACGTGTATATAGATACGAACAGTTTCTCAATGAGAGTGTATATAGACACAAATAGTTTTTCAATGAGTGTGTAAATAGACACAAATAGTTTCTCAATGAGTGGGTATATAGATACAAATAGTTTCTCAATGAGAGTGTATATAGATGCAAAAAGTTTCTCAATGAGAGGGTATATATGATACAAACAGTTTCTCATTGTGTGTGTATATAGATACAAACAGTTTCTCAATGAGTGTGTATATAGACACAAACAGTTTCTCAATGAGTATGTATACAGACACAAATAGTTTCTCAATGAGTGTGTATATAGACAAAAATAGTTTCTCAATGAGTGTGTATATAGACAAAAATAGTTTCTCAATGAGTGTGTATATAGACACAAATAGTTTCACAATGAGTGGGTATATAGATACAAATAATTTCTCAATGAGAGTGTATAAAGATGCAAAAGGTTTCTCAATGAGAGTGTATATAGATACAAATAGTTTCTCAATGAGATTGTACATAGATGCAAACAGTTTCTCAATGAGATTGTACATAGATGCAAACAGTTTCTCAATGAGAGTGTATATAGATACAAACAGTTTCTCAATCAGTGTGTATATAGACACAAACAGTTTCTCAATGAGTATGTATACAGACACAAATAGTTTCTCAATGAGTGTGTATATAGACAAAAATAGTTTCTCAATGAGTGTGTATATAGACACAAATAGTTTCACAATGAGTGGGTATATAGATACAAATAATTTCTCAATGAGAGTGTATAAAGATGCAAAAGGTTTCTCAATGAGAGTGTATATAGATACAAATAGTTTCTCAATGAGTGTGTGTATATAAATACGAACAGTTTCTCAATGAGCGTGTATATAGATGCAAACAGTTTCTCAATGAGCGTGTATATAGATACGAACAGTTTCTCAATGAGTGTGTATACAGACACAAACAGTTTCTCGATGAGTGTGTATACAGACACAAACAGTTTCTCAATGAGTGTGTATATAGATACGAACAGTTTCTCAATGAGTGTGTATACAGACACAAACAGTTTCACAATGAGAGTGTATATAAATACGAACAGTTTCTCAATGAGCGTGTATATAGATACGAACAGTTTCTCAATGAATGTGTATATAGATACAAACAGTTTCTCAATGAGTGTGTATACAGACACAAACAGTTTCTCGATGAGTGTGTATACAGACACAAACAGTTTCTCAATGAGAGTGTATATAGATACAAATAGTTTCTCAATGAGTGTGTATATAAATACGAACAGTTTCTCAATGAGCGTGTATATAGATACGAACAGTTTCTCAATGAATGTGTATATAGATACAAACAGTTTCTCAATGAGTGTGTATACAGACACAAACAGTTTCTCGATGAGTGTGTATACAGACACAAACAGTTTCTCAATGAGTGTGTATATAGATACGAACAGTTTCTCAATACGTGTGTATACAGACACAAACAGTTTCACAATGAGTGTGTATATAAATATGAACAGTTTCTCAATGAGCGTGTATATAGATACAAACAGTTTCTCAATGAGAGTGTATATAGATACAAATAGTTTCTCAATGAGTGTGTATATAGATACAAACAGTTTCTCAATGAGAGTGTATATATATACAAATAGTTTCTCAATGAGTGTGTATATAGATACGAACAGTTTCTCAATGAGTGTGTATACAGACACAAACAGTTTCACAATGAGTGTGTATATAAATACGAACAGTTTCTCAATGAGCGTGTATATAGATACGAACAATTTCTCAATGAGTGTGTATACAGACACAAACAGTTTCTCAATGAGAGTGTATATAGACACACACAGTTTCTCAATGAGAGTGTATATGGATACAAACAGTTTTTCAATGAGTGTGTATATAGACACAAACAGTTTCTCAATGAGTGTGTATATAGATACAAATAGTTTCTCAACGAGTGTGTATATAGATACAAATAGTTTCTCAATGAGTGTGTATATAGATACAAATAGTTCTCAATGAGTGGGTATATAGATAACAACAGTTTCTCAATGAGTGTGTATATAGATGAAAACAGTTTCTCAATGAGAGTGTATATAGATACGAACAGTTTCTCAATGAGAGTGTATATAGATGCAAACAGTTTCTCAGTGAGTATGTATATAGACACAAACAGTTTCACAATGAGTGTGTATATAAATACAAACAGTTTCACAATGAGTGTGTATATAGATACAAACAGTTTCTCAATAAATGTGTATATATATACAAACAGTTTTACAATGAGTGTGTATATAGATACAAACAGTTTCTCAATGTGTCTGTATATAGATTCAAACAATTTCTCAATAAGTGTGTATATAGATACGAACAGTTTCTCAATGAGTGTGTATATAGATACAAGCAGTTTCTCAATGAGTGTGTATATAGATACAAACAGTTTCTCAATGAGAGTGTATATAGATACAAACAGTTACTCAATGAGTGTGTATATAGACACAAACAGTTTCTCAATGAGTGTGTATACAGACACAAACAGTTTCACAATGAGTGTGTATATAAATATGAACAGTTTCTCAATGAGCGTGTATATAGATACAAACAGTTTCTCAATGAGAGTGTATATAGATACAAATAGTTTCTCAATGAGTGTATATATAGATACAAACAGTTTCTCAATGAGAGTGTATATAGATACAAATAGTTTCTCAATGAGTGTGTATATAAATACGAACAGTTTCTCAATGAGCGTGTATATAGATGCAAACAGTTTCTCAATGAGCGTGTATATAGATACGAACAGTTTCTCAATGAGTGTGTATACAGACACAAACAGTTTCTCGATGAGTGTGTATACAGACACAAACAGTTTCTCAATGAGTGTGTATATAGATACGAACAGTTTCTCAATGAGTGTGTATACAGACACAAACAGTTTCACAATGAGTGTGTATATAAATACGAACAGTTTCTCAATGAGCGTGTATATAGATACGAACAATTTCTCAATGAGTGTGTATACAGACACAAACAGTTTCTCAATGAGAGTGTATATAGACACACACAGTTTCTCAATGAGAGTGTATATGGATACAAACAGTTTTTCAATGAGTGTGTATATAGACACAAACAGTTTCTCAATGAGTGTGTATATAGATACAAATAGTTTCTCAACGAGTGTGTATATAGAAACAAATAGTTTCTCAATGAGTGTGTATATAGATACAAATAGTTTCTCAATGAGTGGGTATATAGATACAAACAGTTTCTCAATGAGTGTGTATATAGATGAAAACAGTTTCTCAATGAGAGTGTATATAGATACGAACAGTTTCTCAATGAGAGTGTATATAGATGCAAACAGTTTCTCAGTGAGTATGTATATAGACACAAACAGTTTCACAATGAGTGTGTATATAAATACAAACAGTTTCACAATGAGTGTGTATATAGATACAAACAGTTTCTCAATGAATGTGTATATATATACAAACAGTTTTACAATGAGTGTGTATATAGATACAAACAGTTTCTCAATGTGTCTGTATATAGATTCAAACAATTTCTCAATAAGTGTGTATATAGATACGAACAGTTTCTCAATGAGTGTGTATATAGATACAAACAGTTTCTCAATGAGTGTGTATATAGATACAAACAGTTTCTCAATGAGAGTGTATATAGATACAAACAGTTTCTCAATGAGAGTGTATATAGATACAAACAGTTACTCAATGAGTGTGTATATAGATACAAACAGTTTCTCAATGAGTGTGTATATAGATACAAACAGTTTCACAATGAGTGTGTATATAGATACAAACAGTTTCTCAATGAATGTGTATATATATACAAACAGTTTCTCAATGAGTGTGTATATAGATACAAACAGTTTCTCAATGATTTTGTATATAGATGCAAACAGTTTCTCAATGAGAGTGTATATAGATACAAACAGTTTCTCAATGAGTGTGTATATAGATTAAAACAGTTTCACAATGAGAGTTATATAGATAAAAACAGTTTCTTAATGAGAGTGTATATAGATACAAACAGTTTCTCAATATAATGTACACTGAGCGACTTTAAAAACGCATCAGGGAAATAAACTGACACATTTCAATAGAAATTCAATTTTAATTTCATCTAATTTACTTAACAATATCTTCAGTTGAATTGTTGAAAATGTCATTGAAATTGATTAACAGGAAACTTGTTAAAATTTAAACATAACAGTATGACCCCCAAAAGCAAAAGTCACAACTAATACCGAGTATATCCACCATTAGCGGCAATGCACGCCTCACATCTCCTTCGCATTGATAACAAATATCTCTAAATGTTGTATAAGATAATATTTGAACCCGTTTAATTACATTGTAACTTTGATAGTAAGCTATAAATTTTAAAAGTCGAAACTACAAACAAATAATAACAATAGAAAATGATTTATAAGAAGCTATGCATTCAATGTTTACCAAAGTTACAATAACTTCGTTACAATTAGGTACAATTAGTTACAATGTTACAATTAGTTACAATTAGTTACAATGTTACAACTAGTTACAATTAGTTACAATGTTACAATTAGTTACAATTAGTAACAATGTTACAATTAGTTACAATTAGTTACACTTATACAAGTCAACGATGTCTTACGTCCTGTCCGTTTATGAGAATGAATAAGGAAGGGCTGGGATTCTACAACAGGATATTGCCCCGCCCCATACTGCACGGCACACGAGGGATTTTCTTGCACAGAACAACGCAAATGCTAAGGACTGGCCCGCTTTATCACCGGACTTGGCGCCGATTGAGCATGTCTGGGATGAGCTCGATAGACGCGTACGTCGCCGCCAACCACTTCCAATAACTGTTTCGGACTTACAACAAGCCGTCGTTGATGAATGGAATAACATCCCACAACGCGTATTTGCGAACATCATTCGATCAATGCGAAGGAGATGTGAAGCGTGCGTTGCCGCTAATGGTGGATATACTCGGTATTAGTTGTGACTTTTGCTTTTGGGGGTCATACTGTTATGTTTCAAATTTAACAAGTTTCCTGTTAATCAATTTCAATGAAATTTTCAACAATTCAACTGAAGATATTGTTAAGTAATTTAGATGAAATTAAAGTTGGCTTTCTATTGAAATATATCAGTTATTTTAGTTTATTTCCCTGTTGCGTTTTTAAAGTCGTTCAGTGTATATAGCTAGAACAGTTTCTCAAATAGTTTGTATACTAGAGAAAAAAAGAAACGCAACTCGTGAATTTCCGCTGTATAATTTATATACTGCACTCTTAATTCCATGAACCATTCAAGCTGAATTCCCAAGGTGTTTTGTAAAAAGGAAGGTTGAAGCTAGTTAGAGAAAGCAAACAAGTTTTAAATTAAAGTACACTGTGTAACAAGAAATTCAGAAATGTTGAAGGTCCGTTTTGAACATTTGGATCATTTAAGAACTATAAACTATAAAGCAATTGCAAAATGTCACATCCTAAGTTTGCTCACCTCCCTGAGCCAAACGCTTATTCTATCAATAATGAAACTTTGGAGGGATAACCTCTGGGGTGTTATGTGTTGTTTTAGTCTTTTTTAGATAAGGAAAGTTCTTATATACCCACGTACCATTCCATTAACAGAAGCAAATTATACATACAATATATAGAAGAAATTCCCGAGTTGCATTTCTTTTTTTTCCTTTAGTATACATAATTCGTTTATACGGAAGCCCTGGATGGAATTATTAGTTATGACTTATTAGTTATGACTTATTTCTTATTATTTATTTCTTATTACTTATTTCTTATTATCTATTTGTTAAGGGCGGGTTAATGAAAACATGGCGGATATCTCATTGATAAGTTATTTACTATATGTTTATTTAGTATACGGACCAATCTATCTGATACTTTCAAAGCTGTAATTTACTTAAAATGCGACAGCACCCGTGAAGAACATAACACATTCTAATTGAATTACAACTTTGAAGTATAATATAGATTGGTCAGTATGCTAAATAAACATATAGTAAATAACTTTAATATCAACGAGATATCGCCAAGTTTTCGTCAACCCGACATTAACAAATTGGTAATAAGAAATAAGTAATAACAAAGAAGTCATAACTAATAAGTCATAACTAATAAGTCATAACTAATAAGACCCTCCAGGGCTTCACCCGTACGTAGTAAAGAACATAACACCTTCTAGTAAGTGAATTACAGCTTTGAAAGTATCAGATAGATTGGTCAGTATGCTAAACAAACATAAAGTAAATAACTTATCAACGAGATATCGCCATGTTTTCATTAATCCGCCCTCAACAAATAGGTAAGAAGAAATAAGGAATAAGAAATAAGTAATAACAAATAAGTCATAACTAATAGGTAATAACAAATAAGTCCCTCCAGGGCTTCCGTACGTTTATGATAAGATGACCAGGTAGATCGATACGTGTTTAAGTTAACTATTTCTAATACCGTTACAATAGGCAAGCTGTTATCAATAGAAATTACTGTATGTTTATAAATAGACGTACATTTATACTTAAACAAGACGAGGTGGCCGAGTGGTTAAGGCGATGGACTGCTAATCCATTGGGCTCTGCCCGCGTGGGTTCGAATCCCATCCTCGTCGTAATTTTATTATGTTATTTTAATTTACAATAACTAAATTATATTGTTGTCCACAGTTAGTATTTGCATTCCGCGTGACCGTCTGTTCGTCTGTCCTTTTATAACTCCTAAATCGCTAGACCTTTGGAATATATATATATATATTAATTCGTTTTCTTATTTCCATTTTTTTTGTTGTTGATGTATATGTGGTGGTACATACAAACACTCGCCGTCTTAAATGTATAGGTGGTCGTACATACAAACACACACCGTCGTATATTTATAGGTGGACTTACATAGTAACACACACCGTCGTATATGTATAGGGGTCGTACATACACTCACCGTCGTATATGTATAGGTGGTCGTACATGCAAACACTCGCCGTCGTATGTATAGATGGTCGTACATACACTCGCCGTCGTATGTATAGGTGGTCGTACATACACTCACCGTCGTATATGTATAGGTGGTCTTACATACAAACACACACCGACGTATATGTATAGGTGGTCGTACATACAAAAACTCACTGTCGTGTATGTATAGTTGGTCGTACATACACTCATCGTCGTATATGTATAGTTGGTCGTACATACACTCACCGTCGTATATGTATAGTTAGTCGTACATACACTCACCGTCGTATATGTATAGGTGGTCGTACATACAAAAACTCACCGTCGTGTATGTATAGGTGGTCGTACATACAAACACTCACCATCGTATATGTATAGGTGCCTATAAATACGAACACTCACCGTCATATATGTATAGGTGGTCGTACAGACAAACTCCGTTCTTGTCATTCTCGATAGCGCAGTCCACCATTGTCAGAACGATGTTGTGGTTAGGATAGTTCGTCGTTACCAGGTAGTCGTACGTCACATTGCTAAATATTAGAAGAAAATAACGATTTGAACAGAATTGTATTTTCAATTACGGAGTTTAAATTATAGAACAGAGTTCGCTTGCACAAGTCTAACAATTCAAACACCATAAAACATGTTGATTCTCTATGCTCACACACACAGCACAACTAACTCTGTTCTCTACCGCTCGCAAGCAGACAATACACTTAAAGCTAATTGGTAGCGAGGGCGATGGTTTCGAGGGTGATTGGTATCGAGAGTGATTGGTATCGAGGGAGATTAGTATCGAGGGTAATTGGTATCGATGGTGATTGGTATCGAGGGGTGATTGGTATCGAAGGTGATTAGTATCGAGGGTATTGAGGGTGATTGGTTTCGGGGGTGATTGATATCGAGGATGTATCGAGGGTGATTTGTATTGAGGTGATTGGTATCGAGGGTGGTTGGTATCGAGGTGATTGGTGTCGAGGTGATTGATATTGAAGGTGATTGATATTGAAGGTTATTGGTATCGAGGTGTAGACGCGACACTAGTGTTACTATAAATAAATAAAGAACGAGGTAAAATAGCCTCGCGTTCATACTATGGAAGCCCTGGAGGGACTTCTGACTTTATGACTTTAAATTTCATGACTTCTAACTTCATGACTTCTGACTTCTTATTGCATGACTTCTGTCTTCACAACTTCTAACTTCACGATTTCTATCTTCACGATTTCAAACTTCACGACTTAATACGTGTACTTTATACTTACAACCCGTAATCGAAACTCTATACATAGCCAGGTGGATACTTTATACTTACAACCCGTAATCGAGACTGTATCCATAGCTAGGTGGGTACTTTATACTTACAACCGTAATCGAGACTGTATCCATAGTCAGGTGGGTACTTTATACTTACAACCCGTAGTCGAAACTGTATCCATAGCCAGGTGGGTACTTTATACTTACAACCCGTAATCGAGACTGTATCCATAGCCAGGTGGATACTTTATACTTACAACCGTAATCGAGACTGTATCCATAGTCAGGTCGGTACTTTATACTTACAACCCGTAATCGAGACTGTATCCATAGCCAGGTGTGTACTTTATACTTACAGCCGTAATCGAGACTGTATCCATAGCCAGGTGGGTACTTTATACTTACAACCCGTAATCGAGGCTATATCCATAGCCATGTTGGTACTTTATACATAAAACCGTAATCGAGACTGTATTCATAGCCAGGTGGGTACTTTATATTTACAACCGTAATCGAGACTGTATTCATAGCCAGGTGGGTACTTATACTTACAACCCGTAATCGAGACTGTATCCATAGCCAGGTAGGTACTTTATACTTACAACAGTAATCGAGACTGTATTCATAGCCAGGTGGGTACTTTATACTTACAACCCGTAATCGAGACTGTATCCATAGCCAGGTAGGTACTTTATACTTACAACCGTTATCGAGCCTGTATTCATAGCCAGGTGGGTACTTTATACTTACAACCCGTAATCTAGACTGTATCCATAGCCAGGTGTGTACTTTAGACTTACAACCCGTAATCGACACTGTATCCATAGTCAGGTGGGTACTTTATACTTACAACCCGTAATCGAGACTGTATCCATAGCCAGGTGGGTACTTTATACTTACAACCGTAATCGAGACTGTATCCATAGTCAGGTGGGTACTTCATACTTACAATCCGTAATCGAGACTGTATCCATAGCCAGGTGTGTACTTTATACTTACAACCGTAATCGAGACTGTATCCATAGCCAGGTGGGTACTTTATACTTACAACCCATAATCGAGACTGTATCCATAGCCATGTTGGTACTTTATACATAAACCCGTAATCGAGACTGTATTCATAGCCAGGTGGGTACTTTATACTTACAACCGTAATCGAGACTGTATTCATAGCCAGGTGGGTACTTTACACTTACAACCCGTAATCGAGACTGTATTCATAGCCAGGTTGGTACTTTATACTTACAACCCGTAATCGAGACTGTATCCATAGCCAGGTTGGTACTTTATACTAACAACCCGTAATCGAGACTGTATCCATAGCCAGGTGGGTGCTTAATACTTACAACCCGTAATCTAGACTGTATCCATAGCTAGGTGGGTACTCAATATTTACAACCCGTAATCGAGATATACTTACATCCCGTAATCGAGACTGCATCCATAGCCAGGTGGGTACTTTATACTTACAACCCGTAATCGAGACTGTATCCATAGCCAGGTGGGTGCTTAATACTTACAACACGTAATATAGACTGTATCCATAGCCAGGTGGTTACTCGATATTTACAACCCGTAATCGAGACTGTATCCATAGCCAGGTGGGTACTTTATACTTACAACCGTAATCGAAACTGTATCCATAGCCAGGTGGGTACTTTATACTTACAACCCGTAATCGAGACTGTATTCATAGCCATGTTGGTACTTTATACTTACAACTTGTAATCGTGACTGTATTAATAGCCAGGTGGGTACTTAATACCTACAACCTGTAATCAAGACTGTATTCATAGCCAGGTGGGAACTTAATACGTACAACCGTAATCGAGACTGTATCCATAGCCAGGTGTGTATTTTATATTTACAACCCGTAATCGAGACTGTATCCATAGCCAGGTGGGTGCTTAATACTTACAACCCGTAATCGAGACTGTATTCTTAGCCAGGTGGGTACTTTATACTTACAACCCGTAATCTAGACTGTATTCATAGCCAGGTGGGTACTTAATACTTACAACCCGTAATCGAGACTGTATCAATAGCCAGGTGGGTGCTTAATATTTACAACCTGTAATCGAGACTGTATCCATAGCCAGGTGGGTACTTTATACTTACAACCGTAATCGAGACTGTCTC
This sequence comes from Cyrtodaria siliqua, assembly GCA_037043455.1. Lineage (NCBI taxonomy): Eukaryota > Metazoa > Mollusca > Bivalvia > Adapedonta > Hiatellidae > Cyrtodaria > Cyrtodaria siliqua. The sequence continues at coordinate 84,004 of JAWPHD010011207.1, forward strand.
CATAGCCTGGTGGGTACTAAATATTTACAACCGTAATCGAGACTGTATGCATAGCCAGGTTGGTGCTTTATACTTACAACCAGTAATCGAGACTTTATCCATAGCCCGGTGGGTACTTTATACTTACAACCGTAATCGAGACTGTATCCATAGCCACGTGGGTACTTAATACTTACAACCCGTAATCGAGACTGTATCCATAGCCAGGTGGATACTTTATACTTACAACCGTAATCGAGACTGTATTCATAGCCAGGTGGGGTACTTAATACTTACAACCCATTATCGAGACTGTATCCATAGACAGGTGGGTTGTTTATACTTAAAACCCGTAATCGAGACTGTATCCATAGCCAGGTGGGTTCTTTATACTAACAAACGTAATCGAGACTGTATTCTTAGCCAGGTGGGTACTTTATACTTACAACCCGTAATCGAGACTGTATTCATAGCCAGGTGGATACTTTATATTTACAACCCGTAATCGAGACTGTATCCATAGCCAGGTGGGTACTTTATACTTACAACCCGTAATCGAGACTGTATCCATAGCCAGGTGGGTACTTAATACTCACAACCCGTAATCGAGACTCTATTCATAGTCAGGTGGGTACTTTATACTTACAACCGTAATCGAGACTGTATTCATAGCAAGGTGGATACTTTATACTTACCACCCGTAATCTGGACTGTATCCATAGCCATGTGAGTACTTTATACTTATAACCCGTAATCTAGACTGTTTTCATAGCCAGGTGGATACTTTATACTTACAACCCGTAATCGAGACTGTATTCATAGCCAGATGGATACTTTATACTTACAACCTGTAATCGAGACTATATCCATAGCCAGGTGGGTACTTAATACTTACAACCCGTAATCGAAACTGTATCCATAGCCGGGTGGGTACTTTATACTTACAACCCGTAATCGAGACTGTATTCATAGCCATGTGGGTACTTTATACTTACAACCCGTAATCGAGACTGTATTCATAGCCAGCTGGATACTTTATACTTACCACCCGTAATCTAGACTGTATTCATAGCCAGGAGGGTACTTAATACTTACAACCCGTAATCTAGACTGTATTCATAGCCAGGTGGGTACTTTATACTTACAACCCGTAATCGAGACTGTATTCATAGCTATGTGGGTACTTTATACTTACAACCCGTAATCGAGACTGTATCCATAGCCAGGTGGGTACTTTATACTTACAACCCGTAATCGAGACTGTATCCATAGTCAGGTGGCAGGGGGGTACTTTATACTTACAACCCGTAATCGAGACTGTATCCATAGCCAGGTGGGTGCTTAATACTTACAACCCGTAATCGAGACTGTATTCATAGCCATGTGGGTACTTTATACTTACAACCCGTAATCGAGACTGTATCCATAGCCAGGTGGGTACTTTATACTTACAACCCGTAATCGAGACTGTATTCATAGCCAGGTGGCAGGGGGGTACTTTATACTTACAACCCGTAATCGAGACTGTATCCATAGCCAGGTGGGTTCTTAATACTTACAACCCGTAATCGAGACTGTATCCATAGCCAGGTGGGTACTTAATACTTACAACCCGTAATCGAGACTGTATCAATAGCCAGATCGGCACTTAATACTTGCAACCCGTTATCGAGACTGTATCCATAGCCCGGTGGGTACTTTATGCTTACAATCCGTAATCTAGACTGTATCCATAGTCAGGTCGTACTTTATACTTACAACCCGTAATCGAGACTGTATCCATAGCCAGGTGGGTACTTTATACTTACAACCGTAATCGAGACTGTATCCATAGCCAGGTGGATACTTTATACTTACAACCCGTAATCGAGACTGTATCCATAGCCAGGTGGGTACTTAATACTTACAACCCGTAATCGAGACTGTATCCATAGCCAGATCGGTACTTAATACTTACAACCCGTAATCGGGACTGTATCCATAGCCCGGTGGGTACTTTATGCTTACAATCCGTAATCTAGACTGAATCCATAGTCAGGTCGGTACTTTATACTTACAA